>JAZHYW010009144.1:0-99132 GCA_037355805.1 Ixodes ricinus
AAAAATGGAACGAAAGCTCGTTCCTCGTTCCTTCTGATTTTTGGAACGCTTCCCGTTACAAGTTCCATCGGTGTAAAAGGAACTCGTTCCCGTTACAGTTAAAAAATGGAACGCATCGTTACATATACGTTACTTTTGTATTTTTCTCATTACCATATTTAGTTAGATCAAGCAAAGCTTTTTTTTTATCTATCCCATCAAAGGGGTACATACAAATTTATATGCCGTGATGGAAGGGCACCAGAAGAAGAAAACAAGCGAAATCGAGGTGTTATTTGCTGATATATTGAAGATTAAAAATCTCAGCTTTTAACCATATTCATATTTGTGATGAACGATTCAGACGAGCCAAATGTATTGCTACCCCGCATGGCACGAGCGTTTTAGAACAATCTCACACGTTTCAATCTAACAAAGTCCCTTGTTAAAACTTAACAACAGTTGTTTCTCGATGTTGCTGTCCGCAAGACGAGCAAGTGAAGGAGAGGGTAGGGCTTTTGGAAGGTCAGTCTTGGAAACTACCAGTTCTTCTTCGTGAAGGTTGGATTCGTTGTTCAGTCTGAAGGCGAGGGACAAGGGGAGAAGGAATCAAGGTTAATTTTTGTGCATCTTTTAAGTGACCAATGTTCACGATACAAGGGTGCGTTCGATGTGTGGTAGCCTGTGATTTTGTTGTAACTGTAGGTCTCTTTATGGAACTTGAGAAATGTCTTTAGTCGGCCTTAGATTTCTGTGGGTATGAGGATTCGTGGAAGGGGGGGGGGGCAAAGAAAGTAGCTGAGTTTGAAACGTCCCTCTTTCTGTGTCTTTTCTTGCGACTATAAGGTTTGCTTTTGTACCGCAGTCTCGGGCACTCAAAAAATAATCAATGTCGACTAGCTTTCCGGCACCCGACTGTCATCGAGCGAGGACCACACAAAATAAGCCCTAAGATAAGTAGCCAAAAGTTAACAAGTTAAAAACAATATGTTCGTGAAGATATAGTTTTTATACTTTTAAAATTTCCCTGTTGCAAATAAAATAAAAATTACCCCACTGAACGAAAAAAGGAACGCCGTTACTCTTTCCGTTCCAATCAAAATGTAACGAGTTCCCGTTCCAGTTCCACCGATGTAAAATGGAACGCCGGCGTTCCTTCGTTCCTCCTAAAAGGAACGCGTTCCAGGAACGCCGTTCCTTGGAACGTCGTTCCGCACTAGCTGAGTCAGCTGCGCCTAAGGCGCGGTTCAAACAGGCCCGGAATACGGAACCCGGGCCAGTCCGTGGGCGCCGGAACCCGTAGTGACGTCAGCGCTCCCTCCGTACGGGCGGTGACACGTGGTACACGGCTTCGCACCCGAGGTCAAGAGTTGAAAAAATTTCCAGCTTTTTCCTTCCCGAAGGTTGTGACGTAGGTTTCCGTATTTTCTCCGCGGCCAATCAGCGCGGCGCAGCTTCCCTCCTCCGCCCTCGCTTGCCACCGGCGTTCACGCGGTTCCGCGTGCGAATGCCTCGGATGCTCCGTGCTTGCTTGCAGGGGGTGGATTACGACGAGTGAACTTGCTGCGCGTCTCCGACGCGAGGAAGGCTGCGAAGAGTGCCGCTGCCGCCGGAGGGCTGAGAGTTGCCGCTACGTTTGACGTACCCGAAGGAAAACCGGTGATTAATCCAGCCTGGTTTCAGCTGGTACCCCTGGATCTACGACAGGTATCGTAGCGACCACAAGCGCCAGGACAAGCGAAAGACCTCGATACTGCTCTGAATACTTTATTCACATGGTTTCAGGAGACGCGGGAGAGTGGATGCAACGCCGGTGAAAGCGGCATCTTCAATGCAAATGTGAGTGGCCTTCAGAAATGCCGTTTGTAGAGGCAGGCAGTGGTTGGCTTGCCTGGCTGCAAAAGAGACCGGAGAGCAGTGGGGTGACACGCAAAAGGTTGAAATAGGTGAACGACTCCGGTACGCGCACTGTAGATGAGTTACTGCGGCAGTACTAGCGCGGCCGCTGGCCTGAAATCTTTAACACCCGCGTCACGCATGTAGCGAAACACGAGCGTCTGCGCTGTTGCGATCGCTCATCAGATCGAAACGGGCCGGGAGCGGGGATTGAACCCAAGATCCCGGGGTTCTGCTGGCGCGAAGCTTTCGTGCAGAATTCACTCACAGGCAGCTTGCAAGCGCACAGCTAGCTAGCACAAGGACAAGGAAGCACAACGGGCTTCCGTCGCCCATGCACTCAAGGGAGCACAACATAGTAAACAGAAAGAGTGTGTCGTATCAGCTGCACATCTGCATACCATTGCTATCTTTTTACTAGCCGGGCGCGTAAAATCTGACAAGCGGGTGACTGTTGCGGACACTCTCGTGATCCTGCGCGTTAAAAATGATATAAACGTGGTTCCACTGCGGAGCGCACGCTCCGCGTGCAGGTATTCCTGTGACGAGCGCGGGCCCGTGGAACGCCATGATATATGGCATGAAAATAATCCAGCTAAAGCAGCACACCCTACCTGGCTCGTGACATTTGGAAGCACTCGAAGAGTCCCGGCCGTCGGGATCTTCGTACATCAGTCTCACGATGGTGGCATGCTCGCCGAGCATTTTCCGAGACTTCAGGAGCTGCGGACGGCCTTTCGCTTCTTTTCCCTTCACGCTCCGCAGGTACTGCTCCCACGCACTACAAGTAGTCAGCCGACTTCGCCGAGCAAGTCGATAGTTCTTGCATATGCGACGTACCTCATCACACAAGGTTCATAAGGTGAGGCAGAATCAAACTTCGTGAGTCGGGATCCTGCCGAGACAACGCCATCGCGAAAAACAAAGCGACGAAAACGAGGCACCAGTGCCGCTCTGACGGGAGCGCGAAGCGTGCCCGGCGCCCGGCGTGCCAGCGCGCATCGCCCGCCGCACCCGCTGACTGAGCAAAGACGGCCTCCGCCTGACGACAGCCGTTAGGTTGGTTTGCCCCTGGGGAGGCCGTCGATGACTGTCAGCTCCCGTATGACCGGGCCCGTCGTCCGCGCGCCGCTCAAACCAAACCAGTGGCGTCCGGCACCCGCAAACGGACGCCGGACGTGATTACGTCACTACGGATTCGGCATCCGGGCTGGCCCGGGTTCCGTAGTCCGGGCCTGTTTGAAGCACGGTGGGGTTGCACCTTAGGGAGGCTCCTGCTCCCGTGGTCCTTCCCGATTCCGGCTTCCACGGGTTCCTGCCTGGCTCGGCTCCCTGCCGCACGCCGTTGCCTGGACAACCACGCGGTCCCAACACACAGCATGGCTCTATCCTGGACGACCTGGCCGAACTAGGGGTGACTCATGCCCTCGCCTCCCTCCCCCTTAAGAAAACGCTGCAGTGGCGTGTATCCGGTCGTTCTATCCCACGAGCGGTTTCCCGTTCCCAGCCAGGTGCTATGAGCAAGGCGTTCAATTCTTCGCTCGCGAAGCGTCACGTGTTTTAGGATATACATTACAGTTATACCGAGGCCAGACGAACAAGCCGGTCCCGCAATTGATCCCCGCGCGACCCCAAAACTTAGCGTCTTGAGGATCTATTACATCCTGCCCAGGCTAGAACAAACAAGCAAAAAAACAAGCTCGGAAGCAAACAACGCCATGGTTACTTATTCCAGTATTCGGCCCGTAAAAATGGACGAGTTCACGAGTATGAAAGGCAATCTCGCTGGAAAGTTTGGGTTTAAAGTAAACTCCAGTGGTGAAGTTTTTAACTCGAAGGAAGTCCACTGCATCATCTGCAAAAAGCCATTTTCATACAGTGGAAGCGTAAGTTCGCTTCAGTATCACCTACTGAGCGAAGTGCCCATGTACGCCGCTGCAGCAGGACCATCCGCCAAAACGCAGACAACAATCAACGCCTTCTCATCAGGAGCCACATTTTCTGAAAAAGAAGAAAGCATTCACCCAAGCCCCGACTTCTTGTCTTCCTGTCGGAGAATGTGGATAAACTTTTCTCTTCGGAGCTGGAGCAAAAAAAATCGAGTCTTTGAATTGTTGAACTATATGCATTCTCAATTCTAAATGTCCTTTGCGCCGTGTAACAGAGAGTAAAATAAGTCTTCAAAGGCAAGACGAGCTGTTGCATTCTTTTTAATGTATTATTGATAAAAATGAACGCAACCGATTAATCGATTAATTAATCGATTAAAGGGTGGCGATTAATCGGGTTAAAATTTTTAATCGACGCCCAGCCCTATTAAAAACCAATTTAGCTGCGCTGCCTGTCGCAAAAGTGACCTTACTTTTTTTCATTATTATTAATTTTTTTAGGGGGAGGGGAGGTTATTCTTTGATCCGGAAAATCACAAGCTTTACTAACTATGATTTGTAGTTTGCAAGGGCTCACTGTTTTGCACTGAGGCTTTAAAGTTGTCTTTTTTCTTTTTTGTATGATGCCCCAGTATATTTTTTCAATATCCATTCGTTTAGGAAACACCCGTTTGATTTTGTACAGCGTAGCTGTTAGGGGCTAGTTTCCCCAGTTTTATGTCCGTGGACAAAGAAATCTCGACACAACCCTCTGCCTGGCTACCGCCATTTATGAGCGACGGCGGCAACCAGGCAAACGGCTTGTCAGTTGTCTGGTTTCCACCGTCGCTCATAGGTGGTGGCACATAATACAGCACCGCTGCTCTTCGTTCTTCACCAGAGTGGAAAGGCTGGAAGTTTTTCGTTTGTCAGTTCCGTTCAGGTTGGAGTCCGTCGCCGGTGTAAAAGTGATAGACCTATTGGTCTTGTCAATGATTTAATCGCCACTGAAGAAAAGAAACCACCGTAGAAAACCTGTATAGTACTCCCTCCTTTCTTTTCGTAATTTAGACACCAACATCAACCTCATTTCTGAGCAGCAAGATTTCTCGCCTTTCTATAAACAATTCTCTGTGTGTTTAAGTGTGTGCGTGTTCTTGCTTATTTTCTTTTTATTTAGGCAAGGCTTAAGGGTAACTCGAAGAAAAAAATAGTGTCATTTTTTAACAGCGTAATTGGGACAAGCATGTGACCAAACATTTTTCCAACAAAAACAAATTTTTTTACAGCAATATTTGTGCGCGATTTTAGTTTGCGGCTCGCGATTTGTGGCGCGCGATTTAAACGGACGAAATGTCCGTTTAGATCGCGCGCCACTAAGGTTGGTATTTTACGTCACGAAGTGGCACGCTAAATGTGGAGTGGTTGTGACTCCGACTAAATTACGACCTGTGGCATAAATATTGCTAAAAAAATTGTTCTTTTTTTCGCGGAAGATTTGTTTTGTGACATCCTTGTCCCAACTAGCAGTTTTAAAAACACTTTTTTTTCTTTTGCAGTTACCCTTTAAAGGGACAATGAAGGCGATTTAATTTAATTTGTTTAAATTGTGTTTTTAGGCTTCTTGGGAACCTGGCATACTGCCTAAATTTTTATAGACATTTGTGACGCATATTTCTATACCTACGAAAGAACTGAAGAAACCGAAACTCAACTATCTGCGTTTCTCGTTTTTGGGCCTCCGAAAACGGAGGTGACGTAGGGAGTGACGTCACATGTGAATTGTCGGTACCGGTAGCATTTAGGGCGTCGAGACTCTGGTTACCGCGGTGGGTTATAGCAGCGCGGTGGCGCGGTCGTTTCGCCGAATTTGTCAACATGGACGGCAATGCCGCTCTCGCGAGCGAGTTCGAGCTTCCGTTCGGTAACCGAACACCAACGGAACGGGAGTACGTGCGTGGCGGCCTCTGCTATCACCCGACGGAGACCGCACAGCCGGCAACGAGCGGCCCGCATGCCGAAGGACGGACGCCGGGGAGATGCCGAGGGGAGAGCGGCAGCGATCTGGCCGTTCTGGCCGTCACAAGCGGCGCGTCAGCGACCAATCGCTGACGCGCGACGTCGCAAACGGCGCGCGTCAGCTCGTTTGGCGGGGCCAAGGCGCGCGACGTCACAAACGGCGCGACGCGCCGTTTGTGACGTCGCGCGTCTTGGCCCCGCATCGGTCACGCGAGCTCCGCTTCTCCTGGCTTCTCCCGCAACTCTCGGGGCGTCGCCCCAGTCGATCCCGGTGCAATTATTACCGCGACTGTTTTATTGATTTGCGCGGCACACAAGCGCCGGTTTCGGCTGAAATTTGGGCAACGTGGCCTGAGACGTGCCTGGAACCCAGTTCAATCGCCAAAAAGATGTCCTAAATTGCCTTCATTGTCCCTTTAATGAAGCGGTCCTCTTCATTCAAACTTGAGAGCGGCCATTCGTGCGGTTTGTTCCGAACAGTGTTCAAGCAATTTAGTAAATTTTCTTTACTGGAGATTAGGGCACGATGGCGTGCTGCTAATATGTTTCATTTCGATCATTTCTTTTTTTCTCACGTGCATAATTGCATGGATACGTTCTAGCTGTTTTTATAATTTATCGACAGATTTGTTTATTTATGAGGCCACAAAGCCAACAACGACGCAAACCACGCATCTGCGGTGTATTGCAAGGCGTACAAAAGTACACTGGTGAACGAAGTTTTAGTTCCCTGTTTGTTTGAAAACTTAGACGACATTGTGACCCCCCTCCTCCGAACCAGAGGTTTCATAATGATAAAAAGCGCAACAAGACGACGGACACAGAAGAAGACACAGACATGGCGCTGTGTCTGTGTCCTCTTCTGCGTCTGTCGTCTTGTTGCACTTTTTTATCATTATGAATCACCAACTTGCCGAACTTTCTACTCTGGTCAGAGCTTTCATTTTCCGAATGTACTAATCAATAGCTTTAAGGCCCGTTCACACTCTTGCGACCGAGTTCGACCGAGAGAGACAGACCGGTTTTAAGCCTCTAGCGATCTCTTAGGACCAACTCGGCTGCAGTGGAGCTGGTCCTAAGAGATCGCAAGAGGCTTAAAACCGGTTTGGTCTCTCTCGTTGAACTCGGTCGCAAGAGTGTGAACGGACCTTTACACGCACATTAGGCAAGAAGGACTCCTTTCTGACGCTGCGTTTAATGCCCTTGTCGGGTCTTGGTGCCGCTGCAATGTGAAAGTAGCGACTGCGTCTTTAAGTTTGCGAGCCTTGTTGAAGGCCTATATTGTTTAACCTGTTCGCGTGTCTGACGCACCCTTTTCTTTCGGGTCTCAGCCACGGTGCCTCAGCAAACGACATGATTTCTGTCGCTGCACGGTGGCCGACGTCGCGCTCTGCGTATGATCTTTATTGCTTACAATATTTGTCTTGAGGGCGTGGTCATTTGCGTGAGGTATTTGCTCGAATGTGTATGTTGTTTACGTGACCGTGAATATCCTTGTTAAAATAAATGAAATGAAAAGGGGAAAAGTACAAAAAAAAAGAAAGATGAGCTATATTATGTTGCAGCTTAAGAACGGCATTATAAACTCCACCTGCAAAGTCACCCACTTTTTCCTCTTGAGCTGAGCGAACGATGAAGAGGAGGTGAGAAAAAGAAAAACCTACCTCCTCTCCAGAGTTTCCTGTGCCGAAGTGTGAAGAGTGGAGGGTTTTTGTGGGAGGTGCTTGTACAGCTTTCTTAGCAGGCAACAGCACAACGTAAGAACTATATATTGGATTTTCAAAACTTGGCGGACAAACTTCCAGCGTATTAGCTTATAAACACCAAAGGGTTCCACGGGCTCACTGCGACATTGATCGGATGTCGTTCGTGAATGTAAGTGAGAAAAAACAAAACCGAAATCAATAGTTCGTGAACGTCAATGCAGAGAACAATCGCAGTGCGTGCTAACGGAGTGGTCGGCAGAGGCGTCCATTGGGCGGGCGGGCAATGATCCCCCGTGCGCGGCGTTTTACGCTTTCCTCGTTGGCCTCGTATTGTTCCCTCCATTTAACGAGATTTAAACTCCCGATCGAATGCTCAGGGCGCACACCACCGGCAACGCGTTTGTCCGCTTTCCACAAACATTTAATGTTTTTCTTCCACGGAAGAAAAAGAAGGGGCATTGTGTTGGGGACTGCAATGGGACTGAATCGGTCAGGCGAGGCCGGGGGATTTGGCGCTTCTCGCACGCTTACCCCCAAAAACAGAGCGCGACAAAAAGATCGGACAGCTCCGGACAATGGCCACGGAAGAAAGATGCATGTCAGCCCCTCGAAACTGCGACCACGGTGCGTGGAATCCCCACAGCTGGCGTTAATTGCCATTTCGATTTCATCGTCCGCTTGGCACCAGGTGTGCTCGGCGTGTGAGGATTCGCGCCTGCGCCGCCGCAATCGGACCCGCCGTCGCGCGGGTGAGACGAGCTGTGTCCGTGTCTGCGATGTCCCACCTGATGATGCGCGAGGCGTCCGGTGATGGTGTCGGTCGTTATAGACTCGCGCCCCCGTGTCGCCGCTTTGTGTTCGGTGATGGCGACGAACGCTGACACGTGACGTGCGATGATCGGAATTAGCTGATTTCTATCTGCAGCAATACACTATGCTTCATGTTTTTTTATTGCTTTAAAGGGGACGCCATCTAGTGGTGTCTGCGCCAAACAGCCGAGTTCGCCATTGCTTGGGTACGTTCTCTGAGCCTGTATTGAATGCGAGGGTGGCATCAGCATTCGGCCACGACTCGAATGCAATGACGTGCTTCGTGGCCAAAAATGGCGGCCGTCAGTGTTACTTGATTGGCTTCGGGAATGGGTCCATTCCAAGTTTAAGTTAATAGTCGCTCACACTTACGATGTACGTTTTGCACCCCTTCGCACTCATTGTTTGAAGTGTTAGGATGGTATAGCGGTGGTAAATTGCGGTGTTACTTTATGGGTCTAAAAATCCAATAAAAACGATCAGTGAAAAATAAAGATAAAACTATCGTAAGAACCACCATCGTTTTTTTTAAATAGTTATAACGTTTCTTTTTTTAAATATACGCTGGCGTTTGTTACAAAGGGGAATACTGTTGCCTCAACAACTCAATAAAATCCGTATATGAGAAGAGCGAGAGAACATTACGATAATGGCGGTCGTTCAAGAAGCACGCACCCTGGATTCAAGGCAAGCATTCGAGATGTTCGCTGTGCTAATCACCGGACTGGTGAAGGCCTTCGCTATGCTATATTTGATTTCTGATTAGGTCCAGACGTAGCTGACGCCACAAATTATGGGACCAATCAAACGGCGTCAAAAGCGCTAGTCACAAAATCTTTTCAGTTTACGATTGGTCTAGCGATGATGGAACGCGCGAGAAACATGAAGAACACCTTGATGGGCCTCCTGCGTTGCCCAGGGGGTGCTGCGAAAAGGAACTTGTTTTGGGTAGTACAAACTAGCGTGGAACAAACTTTAGCGTCTCAAACAGTCACGCATGCAGAAGTGTGCCTGCTCTGGTGCGGAGCGCGAGACCACGATGAAAATATAAAGAAACAACAAAAATCCGAACGCCGTCAAAGCTAAGATGCTAAGAGCGCGAGCCATGAGATGCCGTTTCACGCGTTCCAAAGTAGACATGACAAAGAAAAACAAAAATGAAAGCGTCGCGACACAGGTGTTTTGACGTCACCGCCCAGATATAATAGACGCGTACCCTAGCGGTGGTGTCATGAATTTGGCACTTTTGATTGTCTTGCGGCGTTGAGTCTGGCCGATTTTTGGCGTCCAAAGGTGCTTTTCGTTCTTCAGCACCAGGCAGAATTAAAAAGCTCGACCAACATGCCATAAGTAGTGCGAGGCTCAATCAGGTGAGCTTGTACTACCCAAAACGAGGGTGCTACAGTTTGTTCAAAGCTAGGGTGCCTACATGTCTGTCTGTCTCAGGGTGAAGACATCCATTGTTGCACTGAATGTTCAGCGCGTGACACTCTCGCGCACTTGGTGCGTGACTTGGGCGCTAAAATGGCGTCTCTGCATTAGCCAAAGCTACGCGCTCGAGCTGATTGACACCGGATTGCGCGTACTTCAAAATGCATAAAAAAACGATTGGGGCGTAAAAATGGCTGAGATGTCACCACTCAAGCAAAAGCGCGCGTGTGTATGAAGGCACTCTATTCAAAGCTTCAGCGCAGGAGGCCTACGATGTCTGATGTTTCCCTGCAGCTCGTCGCGTCGGCTGAAACGAAGTATAGAGGCCTCGGCGGGTGGAATAGACCTATTGCTATATTACCGAAGCATCACGGAGAATGCAGGGATTGGTGATCCACGCGCGGCACGTGCTGGCCTCAGCAGTAGTAACATTTCTAAAGCAAATACCTAAAACAAATGGCATCTTGCAGGCGCGTTCGTCTTCGCTTTATTTTGGTTATTTCCTTCGAATCTTTTATACAGGGAAGGCGTGCGCGTGTGGCGCGTGGAACACCAATCTCTGCATTCTCCGTCATGCTTCGGTAATATAGCAATAGGTCTATTAGCACAAGCTACGTTCGGTTTTGAATGAAAGCTGACTTGTAGAGGTTTGCCTTCTAAAACAAATTGCGTTTTGCCCGCCGAATTCTATGAGAAAGCCGTTATAAAAAACCATCACACACCCTCGTGAGCCTACGCTATGAGAAAGCCGTTATAAAAAACCGTGATGTCACACACCCTCGTGAGCCTACGCCATGACTTTATGGTTTTATGTAAAGGGACAGAGTCACATAACGTCACGGGACTTTAGGGTATCACGTCACGTGAGATTATGACGTCACGAGGCCACGCGGTTCTGTGACGTCACATGACATAATGGTATCGCGTGACGCTATGACATCGTGTGACGTCAGAGTTACGTGACTTTATGAAGTTACGGGACGTCACACAGAAACATAAAGGTCAGTTCTCACATGCAGCGAAGCGCTGATGCTAGCGCTGTTCACGTGTCGTCAGCTAGTCATCGTCTGCAACGACCAGCGGTTTTGACAGTGCGATACAAAGCTGGTGAACGCTCCCGTCAGCACGCGCAAGAGCTAGTGTTACCTTTTTTCGCTCGTTAAACTTTTTTCAGTTTTATTTTAAATTTGGAAAATTTATTTTTCTTCTTTGTTCAGTTTGACATTCATATAAATACAAAATATGTGCCCCTTAAAATTAACCTTTCTTTTTTTCAATTTCTAACGGTAAGAGGTTTAAGAGAAAGGGGTTCAATGGTCGGTGATCGAGATTGGATATCAGGTTTCTGACAATAATTTATTTTTTGGTTCATGAAGTTTTGATTAATTGGAGATCTCTGTAAGATAATAAAAAAAATATTTCGAAACACATTGACTAAACAGAACGGTTGCCACGTTGGGGATATTTTTGTTCAAGCCTAATATGAGACTCGTATAACGTTTTTTTTTCCACAATTTTCGCATTTCAAGATTGTCATTACAAAAGTAATTTCTATTAATATTACTCTACGTCGAATACCGTTATCATGTAGAATGTAGGTAGTTCCTTTAGCTTGGTGTCACCGAAGCACGAAAAGCAAATACGGGGCATTCCCCCTCATTATTATTTTTACATCATCGTGTTCAACAGAAAAGCGACTCTACTTCCTGATGACACATTCCCATTTTTAGATTCAGTTCTTCCTGGAATGACGCTTCGCGTCGCAGGTAGCCGTGTTCTGTGGCTACTCGAATAGCAAGTAATCACATAATTGCACATGGACACTTAAAGGGACCATGAAATAAATTTTGGTCTTGGAGACGTTATGTTAGATTGGAATTTTACTAACCGCCTATAGCTGAGACGATCAAAAGAAAGATATTAGAAAGTTATAAGCCTAATTTTTGCTACGAAACTTTGAAAATACAGCACGTTATTGCATACCTCTTTTTCATTGAAAGCTTTCCGCCTATTCGCTGTGATACATCCCCGCTACCCAAAGCTCCAAAGCACTTTCAGCCGGCCTCATATGCAAGCCTACGCATTGGACCGGAGCTCTGCGTCTCTCGGACGCGTATGCGCTCCTCATTTGTCAATCCGTCGACGAACATTTGGATTCGCGTTCATGTCCAATGAGTGCTGTGACATCACTTATCATCACTTGCGAGTGGCAAGTTCCATGGTCCGCTTGAAAAGCTCCCGGTTGAAGCTTGTGCACCGCGGGCATGTCACGACCACGTGATTTCTCATTTGACGTTTGCGTTGAGGATAAAAGCCAAGAAGGAAGAAGCTGAATAAGCGTTTCATTGCCCCTTTAACTGCGGTTACGCTAAACCACAGCTACTGCACTATTCTCTTGGGCAACTTCTGCAGCTATGCAGGTAAAATCTTTAGGCTCGACGTACGCGTCTTGGGTGCCCATCAAAGCTGTGCACGCGCACTCTTCACCACTTCTGAAATAGCTGTCCGAGAGTACAGACGCTTCGCAGCAGCAGTGTATGGGTGCCGCTCTAACCGGCTATCAGTTTTTGTTTCCTCTCATTACGTTCACTTCTCTTCATCGTGACCACAGCAGGACAAGGTTATTACCATTTTAAATTGTACTGTGTCCTCTCCCCAGCATTGACCTTTATAAAGGCTTGTCAACCACCGTTTCACTTGCTCGGCATCCGGGTAAGACAAGAGAAGGTCAGGAATGGCGGATGTAATCTGGCACGTGTGCAAGGCGTCTGCAGAACTTTACTACAAGGGCGCAGACATGTATAACGTTGTCACTTCCGGTATGCGTTCAAACATCCCTTTGTTTTCTCCACGCCTCTAGTAGTTGTTCACTAAAAAAATGCGTGATTGTCTCGCATTCCTCTTTTTCTCCTCACTCTATATTTTTTCACATATTGCAGCTTCAAATGTCTTATTATTTTTTCGTCCTGCATACCAGATATGAAACCCAGGTGACGAGCAAAGCCAGTAAAAAGTTAAGATTAATATATTACCGCGGTGGCTTCAAATTTCGGGCGTGCACGTTTCTTCGCCGATATTTTTGCTGCAGTGCTAAGTGCAACCGCAGCATATACGCTACGACCCGATGAAAGCCCATCAAGCAGAGATAAAAATGCATCGTCATGATCTTTATTGTTTTGTGCCTTTTCTGTCACCGACGAAACCAATCACTCACAGTGAATGCGCCGCCATCTTGCGCTTTTCTTTCTGAATGAAAGTGAAATGGAATTTAAGACGCCTCAAGAACGACGGGTGCCATTTTCTTTGGGACGTCCGTTACGTCACTTGAGCATCGAGTTGCAATTGGCTTCCGCTTCGGGGTTCGCGAAACCGGTCGGTAAAAATCAATCCCAAAGCTATTAGATAAAAAAAAACGGGTTTGAACCGCGGTGTTGCGGGACGCTTAGCGCATGAAAACACGCGGATCCGCTTTGCGGATCCGCTTCGTAGGAAGAACAAATTACTGTTTTCGTATGCGCAGCGCAAGTTCGTCTGCTTCTTGCACAGCAGTTGCGATTATGTCAGAACGACAACCTCTGATTGGCTCGATTGGAAGAATAGTGGGTAGACCTCAAGGCAGCTTGCTTTGAGCTCTACCCACTATCCTTCCAATCAGGCTCGGCGTCCTTCTGACGTCACCGCAACTCCTTCTCAAGAAGCAGAGCGACCACCTCTACGCATATCGTCCGCCCCAGGAGTACATTTGACCGAGAAAATTTTGAATGAGGATAAGAGGAAGCTTTTTCATTTGAACAGTCCGCTCTTGTCGCATAGTCCACGTCCGGTCCTTCCACGCGCACAAAATACTCATACACGCCACACCTTGGCAATTGTCTGCTTTATTACCGCACAATAAAAGCTTGTATTATATGTAAACCGCCATAACATACTTGTTTATTCACTGCATCCGTCACGTCACGTGTAGATAGATTGCACAGTGTAAAACCTCAACTTTTGAACAGGTGTAGTCCACGGACTTTAGCGCCCGAATATGCGGTACCTTTGGTTCCCGTTCATTGTGACTATTACTAATTTAGTTAATTAGGTAGCAGACATATTGCTGCTGGTTTAATCTACATTTTGATACTAACGATCGATCCGCGCGCCATTAATAACGATTCTTCGAAACCGGTGGCTCCGTAGTCTCCCTAGACGCAGGGAAATACGAAAATCTCCACTCACCGTCCTGCCAGCCATGGAATCTGAGAGGTAGCGGAGTCTCCGGCCGACCATCTTGGCACCGTCGCGAGACGACGTCACGGGACATCGGGCATTCGGCCGTCCTCGGCGGTTCGGGACTCCGTGGTCCCGGCAGCAGGAAACAACGTCGGGCAAGGGACCACCGGGTCTCCCACTGGGCGCTGTACAGAGCGAAGCGGAAGCTTGAGAAAGCCGATAGGTGGACGCGTGCACTATGGTGCCTGGTGTGTTTACCGCACGCTAAAAGAAACTAGTCCGCAATTTCCACCTGATGACGTCATTGAAGTGTCATGCTGCCACCGGCCGCGATCCTGGCGGTGTTGCGGCAGCGGTGGTACACGTGGCTGACGCCTGTTTTGCTTGCAAGTCGATATTCAGCTTGACAGTCCGCGGAGGCTTCGGCAGTCAAGAGTTGGGACTCCGCGATGACAGCGACACTCGCGTTTGCTCGTACGTTTCGTCGCGACTACCAGCACCAACCGCCAGGGTCGCTACGATCGCCAAGACATCTCCGGCTACTGTGACGTCACCTGTTGACACTTCGGGATTACTTCCGAAATATGGGAGGGATAGGACGCTAAACGAACCACTGCTTTCGAAGACGCGTTCCAGCGCGCAATATGTTGCACCAAACATAAAAGACGCCCCCGATACCTAACGTCGCACTGCAATTTTTTATTCTTTCAATGTTTGCCTCCAACATCGTATAACACCCAACACCAAACGGCTGTCCGCGATGTAGACATTTCTGATTTCATACAAGATGGCAGCAATTTATTTTAAGGGGCTGGCAAGTAACATTAATCTCGTCCCTCATTAATGTGAACCGTGGACGATGGTACGAAGTGCTACGAAATGCATATAATTTCACACGTATCTCGGCGCTTCCATTACTCCAAAACTTGCGTAGACATTTTGTATTTATACCACAACAAACAAAAGCTACAAAATGACATTTTGCAACACTAACTCCGTAACTGTGGTTTTGACAACACGGAAGTAAATTAGGGCTTGGCTTCCCGATGAGAAGGGTTTGGTTACCCTCTTCACAGTTAAATCTACTTTCATATCACATTCTCGTATATTTTAAGCTTAAAAGTTTATCAACTGTCTGAGATACTGGACAGCGATGATGAATAATTGAAGTTTTATAACCCGTCTACCCAATTTATGTTTTATAACTGTCATCGAACATCAGCTGTCAATAGAGTGACGATTAACTTTTTCCCGAAATTTATGAATCCGTACGTTTCTTTATTATGACGACTACATACACCGATATTGGCCCTGTACCGATTACGTATTAAGGGCCCATTTTATGTTTTCCGACAATTTGACCATCTGCAGAAATTGGCATTCCCCATTACCACACTAACGTCATTTCCCAGTCCATTATTCGGTTGGTACCTATTGACTAGAGCGATATTCATAAATTGATTGCTTTTTAACAAAACTAAATTTTCTTGTTAAGAAAAACATTTGAGGCGGTATTGCTGTGATGCCTTTGTTTTTACCCCAAGTGTTATTATTTCCAATTTGTGATTCCCACATCCCAACTTGTATCTTGCGCGCAAATATATAAAATACCAAATTCTTAACAAAAAGGGCAGCAGGATCGTTCAGGGGTATGAGGTTCAATGAAAAAAGCGCCTTAAAAACAGTAATACAAATTAAAAGCAGTTTTGTTTTAATGAAACAAGTCGTCTCTGAGATTTGTTCCTGAGATTAATTAAACCGGAAAAAAGTAATTAGAAACACACACCTTTAAACATGCGGGTGTTGCCATTTAAACCACACTTCTGACTAGCATATACGACACCCGCAAAAGACGCCAACAAAACCAGCACCGCCGCCTCCTTCCACTAATAATTGAGGAACTCGCGTTCTCACTTCCGAACTACGCATGTCGCAAACTCGGAGCGCTCATAAGCACGCTATGCCTTGCTTGTTTATGTATGTAAGTAACGTGCGGGTACGGGTAATTTAAATATTTTACCGCTTAATTAGCATCAAGCGCCGCGAGGATGTCATCTTTCTGCGCAGATGCTTTTTGTTTTGCGTCCTCGAGCACACGCACCACGCAGGATGCAGGCCCACGCGGAAACGCACAACATCGGAGATGCAATTAAGATTGTCTCGCCTCCATGCGTCTTGATGTTAATACGATGGCTTAGTTATTTAAACCATCGAGTGGCGTGAATCAGCGATGTTCTGAGTGAGCGGAAGGCGTAATGGTGTCCACATCCAAGATAACAGCTTTTGGGCAAGGGCGGTGATGCAACCGCGGGCGTAGATATGTCCGAGTGCTAACGGTTTTTTGCTTGCCGAGATACCGCATTAAGAATGGGGAATGACTCTGGCTGCTTGATAGCAGCGCGATTTGACTGAAAAGAGAGGGCACTTGCACGCGCCTTCGCGAATCGTATAACTGTTCCGCACGGTGTCTCACAGTCTGGAGTGCAGATTGGAATAAAATCCGGTTGTTCGATGAGTCATACGAAAGCAGGCGGTTCTGAGATAATAATAATAGTACGAGAGCAGCGTGCAATATAACCTAGAACATAACTCACGACGCTAAAGATCTCCACAACATTAAGGCTGAGGTCCCATGGCCACTATCTGGGAAATACGTGCTTTGGGTTTAATTTATGTGCATAAACATGAACACACTCATTAAGCAACTGCCTGATCGGCATTATAATAAGCACTGTGGAAAAATGTTTTACATCTTCTGGTCATGAAGAAAGTATTCAACTAGTTATAAAATGTCACTAAAATTGCATTAAAGAAGCATTAATGTTTCTCGCTATTCCTGATTATCATGTTTGTTTACTTAAACATTCTTCCACACTACAGCATACTTCTCTACAGAACATTTTTTTCTACTTTAGATGGGTAGATAAAGAAAGAAGAAGCCTCTTATCTTTGACACCTATCTGGGATGTCAGTGTCTCGTTGTGCAGAAAATACAGAGCTAAAGCTCGTACCTACATGACCCAGGGATTCTGCAATTAACTCTTTCCAATCAGAACTTCAATGTAAGCGAGCACTGCACTAGCATGCGTTCATGTCATCACTACTTCGGGAAGCAGGTTAAGGACCCAAATCTGGAACATCGTTCACGTCGCTGCGCAAGGTGATGGATCAGTTCGACCACCAGAAAACAGCCAAGTGAAGCTAGTCGTCAGGCTCCACTAACAAAATGTCAACCGAAAGGTGTTGCCGCAATGGTAATACAATGCGAAACAGATAAATTAAGTTTTTTTGTTTTTTTTACAGCGAAACCAACTACAAATTGAGGAAGGCAAAACTTCGTCCTGAATGTGGCGCGAGCTGTTGGGTTAAAATCCGGAAGGTAAAGCTATGTTACACGAAGATTCGCAATGATTTTCGCAACTTTTGATAAGATTTGATAGATAAGTTCAACAAAAATACGCTATTCATGGCGAGAATTCTCTGGGCACTAGGCCAACCAGGACGCTCACTCAGCACTCGTGTTAAATTTTTGTCTGAGCGCCTCGATCTTCCTTTGATTAAGTTCCACAGTTGGCCGAGAGGTGTCCTAATCAGTTTCAACTAAACTCCGCCACGACGGCGGGCAGTTAATGAAATGAAAGATAATTTTCGTGTCAGGTAATAAAACGAAACTCGATTGTCAAACCGGCAGTGATGCCTTTCCTCTCATTGACTTGTTGCGCCACCTCTCGATAGCAGCTCCCAACATAAGTCTCTGCACGAAAAGGGTGTCTGCGTCGGCGTCCAGCTTTGACATTATTAAGACTGCTGCCTCAACGCTGGCTCAGACTCATTCAAGTTTCACTGCATAGAGTTAATATAATAATCTAGAGGGAAATGTTTCATGCTCTTGCATGCATTCCGTCCGCTTTGGAACGGCGGGTCATAGACGGAGTGTGTGGTTCCGACGGGTCCGTGTCACTGGCAAAGCAGCAGCAAAGCATCACAACTATACTTTGTCTCACCTTAGTATGGACTATTGTTAGCCGCGCGTGCGAAAAGCTCGAGCCAGTTGCTTCGGATGAAGCCTCGGCGGCTGCATCGAGCTCTCGCGCAGCCAGTGCTCCAGTCAAGGCTAGCCGCTCGCGCTAGCACAGCATTCGCGGTTAGACCATGCTAAGGTGAGACAAAGTATAAGGTCAGTATCTCGCTCTTTTTCTAAAGTACCCTAAAAGATCATGCCAGCATCGCGCATCATATAGAACAAATGACGATCACTGGCACTTGAACAACCTCAACTCCTTGTGGCAAAACGAACACGCGTAAACTTTCGTCTGCTTGCTTGCTCCGCTTGCTTTTCTTTCTCTCGGAACCACCAACGTCAGCGCTCAGTGTTTGTCGCGGTCTTCTCTCGTCCTCAACCCCCCCCCCCCCCCCCACCCCCATTTCAGCGGAACAGACTGCGCTGCGATCACCAATGACTACTAACGACGAGTTAAAACACTGGTGCCATCTATTGGGATGCCCCTGTCCCCTTCCGGTTCTAAACTAGTGCGAAGGTGTTGCACTATTTGCGAGACCAAATCCACCGACTTTTTACGAGTGATGGTCGCTTATATCATTGTCAGAATTATTTCGAGCCCACGTTGAAAAAGCGACGCTCAAAAAAAGTTTCGAAATATGCAAGGACCGGAAGTGAAACAGGACTACCCGATAGATGGCGCCATTTGTTTTTCTCGTCGATTTCGAATTGAATCGAAGATTAGTTAACTTAAATTAGAAGCGTTGGGTAAGTGGCGCAAGCAGCTCAACCCAATTTTAAAGGGCTTAGCCGTATCCATCCATCCAACCGTCTGTTGTAAGCGGCTGGATAAGTCGTCACACTCAAAAATGCAACTAGCTGAACCAGCCTGTTAAGCTGCGGTCCCAGTACTAATGAATCATATAAGAGAAAAGTGTGAGACGTGTTTGGTGCAACAAACGCTACGCAGACATTCGGACATTTTCGATCCTACAAAAACTGTACGCAGAGATGTTGGAAGCATGCAATGTATCAAACAAATATGCTCAAACATGCTTGACGCGTGTCCTCGGATATTTCCGTCATGTCTGCGGAGAAGCTCCGCTTTTTTTGTTCGATTTATGAGGGGTGTGACTGAAGCTCTAGGAATCGCGGCTCAGGGAAGCCGCCTCGTTTGATGGCGCCGGAAGGCAATGTACAGGGAGTTTTCGAGAAAAGGAAACCATGTTGTTATTTTTCGGCCCGTGTAAATAAACTATGCATCGCCGAAAGCTCACAGTGCGTCAGATTGTGACGATAGCGGTTGGGATGGAGCGCGACAGTTTGAGAACAGGATGTTTTTTTAGAACAAAGAGATGATCTACATACAGTACTTTAAACTACTTATTTTTTGCGGGCTCAATATCTCGCGATTTAGGCTAAAGCTGAAGTTTTAGAATAATTCGCTGGTTCTAATTTTCGCGATGCGGTTGAATCTCAATACAGATTCCAGTGTATTTACATTTCACCGGAATTGTTCGTGGGACCTATTTTTCGCAATTTGTAGACGATTCGCGAAATTCGGGAAAATTAGGTCTGCGCGAAAATTAAGTCGTTTACTAAACAGAATGCGCCTATGAGCCGACGTCCACCTAAGCTTAGTATCGTCAAAAGGAAAACTGACAATATAGGCGCCTGTTGCATCTCTTTTAGAAAAACCAATTGTCAGCAGGAAATAAAACAATATTATTTTTCTTGCTGACAACTGTCTTCCACTGATATAAATCCCAGAAACGTCCACATCGTCACTTCTCGTTTTGACGATATTAGGCTTAGGCGGGCATCGGCTTTAGCAGAAATTTGTTTTTCTCAATTATTTTTGGAATCAGGTCATATGTCATGTTCGCAAACTTTTGCGTTCTATCCCACCCGCTAGTGTCACATTCTCGCGGAGTTTAAACTTTCTGCGAAGCAATGTTTATTTACTCGGACCATGAAACACGGTTCTCGGGAGCCGCCCGTACTACCCGACGTACTGTAGAAAGAAGAGAACACTCACCGGCATGTGGAGGGTGCAGCCCGACGCTATCCTCGGCGATGAGCGCGGGCTCCAGGGTAGCTTCGACGTCGCGGCAGCAGCAGGACCACGCGGTCGAAGCGTCACGTGACAACAGAGCACGCACCATGACTCTTCGTCGCATCTATACTCGCGACCGCACCCGATCAACACCACGTGCCTTTTGAAGCGCGCCATAAGTTTCGCGCGCGCAAAGACCAACGAGAGAAAGAAAACAATAAAAGAAAAGGAAGCCCATTCCCCCTTTCCTCCGCGCCCGCAATTGTTCGCGAACGCCGTGATCGCGCGTCTGTGCGTAGCGCGCATGCGCGAGATCAGTCCTTCGCCGACCAATCGTATCGTGTTGACTGGCGTTCTCCTTTCCGTTTCTCCCCTCTACCTTTTTGCTTTCCCTTTTTCGCTTCCTTTTTGTACCGTGGGCGGTTTTTTGGTTGTGTCGATAGCCAGGCTCTGTTATCAAATTAGTATTGACACGGCCTCTCAGTCCCGCTGGAAGCGCAGTTGGCTTTAAAAACTGAATGTGCCCCCTTGTCTATTTTGTTTTTGTCCTTTTTTGTTTGCGGAGAGTATTTGTTTCCGAATAGCCATTTCGGGAAGGAAAAGGGAATAAATGGAACAAACAATAACTTCAAAGCAAGTGAATATATATTTTAAGTGCATGTTTTCCAGATTTCTTAGTATACTAATTTTTCACGTCGTTTTTTCTTTCATATTTGAATTCACACTATGGCAACTGTATTTAACTTGCATACCTGAAATGATATAATCTATCTAGGTTTTTGTGGCTGTGCGCCTGTGATATGTTTATTCATGCATGTGCTGATCTTGTACCGCTTGGACCATGTTTCTTGGGAATTTGAATGTGGAAGGCTGCATAATAGCAGCTTTTTTTTCTAGCCCCTTCCCCCCCCTTTTTTTTTAGTCCAAATCAAATTTGTACTTTTTATATTTAAAATAAACATGTAAAGAAAACTTGTAGGTACGCTAAGGGTAAAGTCATATCGTAAAAAGGATAATTTGTTTTTTCTTAAGACGAGGAAATAAGAGTTTGCAGTCCTTGCCATTTGTATTTGAGAAGGGGGAACTACTCTCCTCATTGTGGAATGTTTAAATTCAATCTGGTTTTCTTGTTTTTTGTTGTCGAGAATATTAAAAGTCGGAATCGCACAAGAATGTTGAGTGTTGATACATTATTTCGCAAAATCGAAATATTAAAAATCCGGTTAAATAAACTTTTAATTTATTCTTGCTTTAGAATTAGAAGCATTAATGTGTAAGTCGTGTGTAGCAGTGATGCATAGTTTATTCTAGCACCATATATTACCACTGTGCTTCTTGTGAATCAATATAACTCTTGAGGGTTTTGTAGGATTAAGGTAGTCCTTTTAGATGGACCTCATGAAGCATATAGAGGATCTCCTTCTCATTATGTCGGTCAAATTACATACAATACTTTTATGGCACCACCGGTGCAGCGAATATTGATGCTTTTATCTAATCTTTTTTAGCAGATAGTCCGTTTCTGACGCATTAGTATTCTTCCTAGTTGCGCATCATTACAAAGGCATCAGCTGTTCATAAGCATACCACACAAAAATAAACAAATAAGTGAACGAAAGAATGAATGAAATGGGGAAGGTATTATGTGCTACGTAATTACATTTGTGAAAAAGTGTGTGGCATCAGCATTGTGGTTCAGAGAAAAAGTTTGTACGGCATGCACTCCAGTCTTAAAAAGAAGTCTGTAGTATTCTATATAAAAGTATTAGTGAAAAGAGTTAACATATAAACTTCTAAAGCTCCAAACGACTGCTGGTATGTGCGCTGCTTTCTGTTATGGAGAATTTGAGTACGTTTGCTTTTAACTGGGTTTCAAACTGGGATGATTTGAACGTAAACTGTGCAAACATAAAACTGTTGGGTTCAATAAATGCGCTTCTCGTAATTAAAAATTTACAAGCAAGGCCATTCCATGCGCCTTCCCAACCAACGCTCTCTTCGTTTCAATAAAATTGACTTATAAGGAAAAGTATATTTATTCAACTAAGTGTGTATTTCATTTAATATCCGAAGATGGACACGGCAACCCAGCCGTGATGATGTCGCCTAATGTACCACTACTCATGCAGGTTTGCACTTTGTGCCTACTCATCGCTTCGGGCCAAACGTCGTCTTCATCGCTTATCGGATATCACGCTGACATCGCTCATCTGCAGTTGCTCCACGTGGCCAACATCTACAGCGCACCCTTCACGGGCACGATGACGTCAAAAGAACTTCAAGAAGCAGCGCCACCACTGCCTATAAAGGAAACGCAAGCGGCTGCGGGCGTCAGTGGACACGGCAACCCAGCCGTGATGATGTCGCCTAATGTACCACTACTCATGCAGGTTGGTGATAGAAAACATGTTTTTCACAGCGATTACCTCTGTTTGATTGTGTTGCCGTGTCCACACACAATTGCTGCTTGTGTACGCGATTGTTTCTCCGTAGCAGGCCTGTTGCTCATACTAGCTGGAGATGTGGAGGAAAACCCAGGGCCTATTACGCAAGAAATGTTTAATGATATGATTCGGACACAAAAGGAGATCCTTGCTAAAATTACTGAGGTACAAGTAAAACAGACTTCGTCGGAAGAAAGTATGCTACAAATGCAAAACAGGCTACTTGCGATAGAAAAAAACTTGAGAGCGTAGGTGAAACTGAGAACAGGCTTGCTAAACTTGAAAACTTTGTTAGTGGCTATGATGTCGAAATGAATACTCTTGTAAAACAAATTGATGACTTAGAAAATCGTTCACGACGAAATAACCTTATCGTAAGGGGAATTAAAGAAGAGGCTTCTGAAAACGAGGATGTACTAATGAGAAAAATCAACAATGAGGTGTTTGACACTATACTAAATCAAAAACTGAACTCTATCCAACGTATACATCGACTTGGAAAAAAGATGACTGGTAGAGATCGCCCTGTAATACTTACAGTTGCGGATTTTAAAGAGAAAATGGCTATCATGAAAAATTGCGTCAAGCTTAAAGGTACAAAAATTAGCATCAATGAAGACTATTCTAAGAGGGTTGTTGAGCTTCGAAAGAACCTGTGGAATTCAACCGCAGAGGAGAGGAAAAACGGTGCCAAAGTCAATCTGGTCTTTGATAAACTGTGGCTTAACAATGTTCTGTACGCCTGGAATGAAGTTAGCAATGAGAGATACAAGTGTCGCGTTCCTCCGGAAGCAAATAACGAGTGACTAAAACAAAATGATTCAGCATGTTTTAAAATATTAAACGTAAACGCCAGAAGTATTGCAAACAAGGTTGACGCGCTCGAAAGCATAATGCTAGAACACGATCCTGCAGTGGCTGTAATTACCGAGACATGGCTTCATGAAAATATACTAAACTCTGAGGTTACTCCTCCGAACTATTCAATGGTAAGAAAAGATAGAGAAGGAAGAGGTGGCGGAGTTGCTATTATGATTAAAAATAACATAAAATTTGATGTCCTTGAGGAAGTGCGGGATGTGGAAGCATTATGGATCAAGATACAATTGAATAACCGTACAGTATATATTGGTGGCGTGTACCGAGCCCCAAATTCGCCAGTTGAAATGATGTTAAAACTAAGAGGCTACATGGATTCACATTTACGTTACGGAGACAACATATTGTTACTGG
The DNA here is from genome assembly GCA_037355805.1 of Ixodes ricinus. Taxonomy (NCBI): domain Eukaryota; kingdom Metazoa; phylum Arthropoda; class Arachnida; order Ixodida; family Ixodidae; genus Ixodes; species Ixodes ricinus. The sequence goes on from JAZHYW010009144.1 coordinate 23,658, forward strand.
GAGATCTTAATTTACCTGGGATTGACTGGTCATCATATTCTCATGGAACGGCGGAAGTAGCTAGTTGCGATCAATTATTAGAACTTGTATTTTGCTATAACTTATCCCAGGTGGTAACAGATTACACTAGAGTATGTTCAACAACGTCAACAATTTTAGATCTGGTTTTTGTTTCCGAAAGTTTGAAACCATCTTTTTCGAAATGTGAAACCGAAGAAGGCCTATCTGATCATAGGTTGGTACTCGTCTCATTGAATGTTACCCCAGAAAAATCGCACAATCATTCACGAAAGATGTTTTTGGATTTTAGAAGTGCTGATGATGTAAGCGTACTTGATTGCCTTGAACAATCGTTTGATGATTTTATGTTTCTTTATCAATCAAATGCTAGCCCAGACACGTTATGGGACTATTTTTCAAGCATGACTTTACGGTGTATTGAGCGATTCATACCAAAGCGCCCTAAAAAAATCAGGAACAAAAATCCTTGGATTACAAGGGAAATAATTCATGCAAAACGACAATTGAAGCGGAAACGAGCGAGTTCGCATGGTACAGGTGTGGAAAATAAAACTTGCATTCAGCGATTGAGTCGGGAGCTGAGGCGTCTAATTAGAGAGTCTAAAGAAAAGTTTTATAATATAACACTTAAAAAATTCCTTAGCGAGGCACCTAAGAAGTTCTGGCGGTACGTCAACCCTTCGGCTAAGTCCCAGCAGCGTGACTCTGACCCAAAAAATGAAAAGCAGAGCGTTGAAAATTTTAGCACTTTTTTTTCATCCGTCTTTACCAACGATGATGGAAATTTGCCAAGCTTTAGTGATTCCTTTAACAATCCTCCCATCAATGATTTAGATATAAGTGAGCAAGGAGTTTTTAACCTTCTACTTAACATCGACACAAAAAAGAGCCCAGGTCCAGACGAAATTCCAAATGAATTTTTAAAAAGGTATGCTGAGTGGGTTTCTAAATACCTTACTATCATCTTTAGATTGTCTATGAGTAGCGGTTCTTTTCCCAGCGCGTGGAAAATAGCAAAAATTATACCCGTCCACAAGAGTGGTAGTGTTAATGACGTCTGTAACTTTCGCCCCATTTCCCTTACTAGTACATGCTCTAAGCTTCTTGAGCATATCATATCTAAACATCTACTGGCTTACCTTGAAAATTATGACATATTATTTAAATCACAGCATGGCTTCCGCAGAGGTCTTTCCACAACCACCCAGCTCATAGAAACTGTTCATGATCTCTCTCAAAGGATAAACTGTCGTGGTCAAACTGATATAGTATTTCTGGATTTCGCAAAGGCCTTCGACAAAGTATCTCACCCAAAATTGTTATTGAAAATCAGTGCTGTCTTTAAAAATCCAGCCATCACGAAGTGGTTTTCCTCTTATCTTTCATCACGGAAACAGTATGTTAAAGTTGGGGGAAGCAAATCCACCATGTCTCCAGTTGTTTCAGGCGTACCCCAGGGCAGTGTCTTGGGTCCTCTTTTATTTTTGATTTTTATTAACGATCTGCGCAATGACATCTCAGTCCCAATCAGACTATTCGCCGACGATTGTGTGATTTACAATAAAATTGAAACATCAGACGATCAAATCGAATTAAACTGTAACTTAGAAAAAATTAAGAAGTGGTGTAACAATTGGCAAATGGTGCTAAACCCTGAAAAATCAGTCTTCATGTCTATTACGAGAAAAAAAATGTTTTGGCTTATAATTATTGCATTGCGGGCGCTGAGCTTGAGAGAGTAAAAGAACATAAATACTTAGGCTTAATATTTACTCCTGATCTAAAATGGAACACTCACATTGATAACGTATGCATCAAAGCTAATAAAGCACTGTGGTGCCTTCGACGAAACCTCGCTATGGCAACTCCTGAAATAAAAATCTTGGCTTATATGACACTGGTAAGACCCGTCATCGAGTATTCTAAAATTGTATGGGACCCATATACCGTTACAAATTGCAATAAGCTGGAGAAAATTCAGCGACTCGCATCCAGGTTTATCTATAATAAATATAGCCACGTTCATTCCCCCACAAAACTATGTGAACTTGCCAATCTTCCTACATTTGAATCAAGAACGAAATATGAAAGGTTAAAGTTTCTTTTTCAGATTATTCATAATTGCGTAAAGATAAAGAAATCTGAGTACTTTGAAATTTGCTCCACCGAATCCTCAAGACATCGTCACAGCATGTACATTCCTAATCCATCTGTTAAAAACGATTGCTTTAAGTACAGTTTTTTTCCGAGGGCTATCAAAGATTGGAATATGTTACCTGATTCCGCTGTGTCATCTATGTCGCTAAATGTATTTCTGGAGCGTATCACTGATATTGTTGTATGTGCTACAAATTAAAACCCTATCGCTTGTGTAAAGAAATGTTTCAAAACTACGAAGTGATCTGTTTCGTAAACTACCGAAATTACGAAGCATCTCAATATACTTGTAATCATTGTGTATGCTTGCATGAAAGCGTACATGTTTGTTTGTTGTTGTTGTTGTTATTTTTTTCCACCCCTGTAATAGCCCTGTGCAAGGGCTGACAGTATCAATAAATGAATGAAATGAATGAATGAATGTAGTTCGTTATTATATCAGGAGCGTGTATTTGCAGTGATGTTTGTGCATTTTTAAGAGTTAACTCTTTGCGTGGAAAATGCACCTGAGGTTACATTGAAATGGCCTTTATTTACTTATTTGTAGTATTGTCGATCATGTTTGATAATATTAGTATTGCGAACTTGATATTTGTTACTTTATAGTTTTCTCATTGTCTTCGTCGTTTTACAGAATATTGGGTTTTAGTATAAAATTTCGAATCATCTTCTTTGGCTCACCTCGCCTGATATATGACTAAGGTTTGTAATTATTTGCCTAAACAATGTGTTGGCGAACCAAATTTCGGAGCACGTGGAGCGAAAGCTCGCGCTGCACAACCCTGGGTACCCTCGGTTCAATTTCCATACATGCCCGTTTCGATCTGAACGAGCATCGTACCGGCGCGCGATCGTATAAACCAGAAGTTCTCAACCATTGATGTTTCGCGGACCCGTTGTGGATCGGCGGAGATCATGGAGGACCCCGTTTGTGGTGAGGGGAAGGAAAATGTACCGGTTAATTATGATAATGATTTAATAAGTGTATGTAACAAATGGCTGTGCGAAGTAGCCTTCTCTATATGGATAAAAAACTCACCCGAAAATATGATTGCTTCTTCTCTGCCAGAAACAAAATACAACTTTTATTGCCGGACTTGACTGATGAGGCAGGTCTTCGCGGACCCGCATTTGAGAACCACTGGTATAAACAATTGCAAGCATGGCGCCCGACTGGTGCCACACGAGTGCAAGCACTTGCAGCTTGCGCGTGAACATAGATTTTGCAAGCTTGAAATTGTATGGGCTTGTCCACGCGGGCTTGTCCGGCGGCCAGCGGAATTGCTGCAGCTCCTCTATATCACTACTGCGTAATTCACGTTAAAAAAGGAAAACAAAACAGGCTAGCAGTGGTACTGAACTGGCTTCATTTCTCATCTGCAGCCAAGCCATCAGAGTTTCATTGGGGTTGAATAACTTTCCGCAGCCCAGGCATACACACGACTTTATCTTTATTTGATAGCAGTGTCGCGCTGTGTACACAAACAAGATCGATTCGTATTTTCTCTCAATTCTGAATAACGCGAACAAAAAACGAACGAACAGAATAGAAATCGGGAAACAGGTCCCTACATTCAGTGTGCCTGCGCCTCTTGAAGGGTGCTTCACCTGACGCTTCAGAGCGTGAGGTGGAGCTGCCTGACCGGGGGAAACGTTTCGCTTTTTTGCTTGCCCGTCGGCAGGGGCACTCCGGCAGCAGGCTCAGCCCGGCTCAAAGTCCCGATCCCTCGCTCCCGCGGAGTGGGGGCGAGAATTCAATAGACCGCTTTAAACACCGCTTAAATAAATAACTTCGAAAAGACGATAAAGAGAAAAATAAATGGACCATCGCCGCTGACAAACTCAATCAGCGTGAAAAATGACCGAATACGAGGAAAAAGCAGCTTCTCCCCCGACTAGGGGATAGGTCACGTCCCCGCTTGTTTTCCATTCCCCGTACGATTGTCGAAGACCGGTTGCTTCGATTGGTGGAGAGCAAATCTGCGTATCTCGGCTTCTGTGGATTTGCATATTGACCAATGAGGTGAGGTCTTAGTTCGCTCTCTGCGAGGAGTAATGTTCCTCTCGTTGGATTAAAGGGGACGCAGAAGGCTCTTCGACGACGCAGCGCAAGCGCGGAGATGCGGAAAAAAAGCTTTCAACGACTCGACCGCCTTATTCAGGCATCTTGAATTGAGATTGGAGATATCGAGTTAAACTCGTTTTCTGGGGGATTTGGAAGGGCTTCGGAACAGGTATTGCCGAGATTTATCTCTGTGTCTGTCTTCTGAAATTGTCATAAATTTATTTTTAGTTCTCTTAAGTTTTTGTTGCGCGTTTGGTTTCGCAAAATTAATTTATGTCAATTTAGTGGTGCGAGAGGTAGGATTTCAGGTAATCACTGTCTAATGTGCCTTCGAGAAAAACGTGCGTGGTCAATTTAAATTGCAGCTTGAAATAATGAAGGCATTTTATACTCGATTATGCTAAAACATGTAAAAGCAAACAGCTTTATAATGATAAAAGAACTCCGATTGAGGTTAACATGCACATAGCTTATACTTATAAGAAATTACTTCTAAACTTTTTTGTTGTTGTGAAGATACGTAACGGTGCTGCAAAAATAAAGTTACGTATCGTCAAGATGTGCACTCCATAGCTTATTCAAAAAAACGGTATTAGAGAATAAATTGATCATCAGTCGTCAAGGCGTGTGGCACGGCCTTTTTTTCTTGGCTCCACCATTACGTGTAATGAAGAATAAACTATTATTATCAGTAAAACGACACATTTCTGTGATTCTAGTGTGAATGTTTTAGGTCTCTTTACACCAGTCCTTCTTGGCCGAACATCATGGTAAACCTGCAGCAGCTTGCCTTACCCTCACTAAACTTCCACCAAGATTCTCCTCGCGGCGTCCCTTTGGCGGTAATAAAAGTATAAAATTAAAACCATGCCTTAAATTCCTTCTAATTTTCGTGCCACGAACGTGAAGCGCCATCGTCGCGGACTGCGCATTAAAACACGGCCGCCTCATCCTTCTCCCTAGACGGCGTTCCGAACGGATAACCCCATGCGCAATCTGCCCTCTCCGTCCAAAGAAGGAGTCGGGTGGCAACTCCGTCCCTCGAGGAAGCTGCCACCCGGAAGATGGAAGAGAGGCGGGCATCATCGACGGATTTATGGTAATTTCTAGGGACACTCGCACTATCGGGGCCGTCTCGAATTTCCTACGGAAAGCTCGAGTCTTGGTAATTAAAACCTCGTTAATTAGAGCTTCGCTCGTCGGCGGCGGGAGCTCTTCGACCGACTGCTCTATAATTATTGGGGTCCGTGTTCATGGGGCCTGGTGTAACCCGAAGCGCGCTTTCTCCTCAATGCGGAAAAGATGGTCGGTGGTTGCGGGTGTGTAGGTACCGACGCTAGCTAGTACCGTCTAATAAAGTGGCCAACACTCGGGCTGGAAACTTTAGTTGGGGAGGCGAGAGTCGTTTTAGATCAAAGCGTTTTCCTCTCTTTAATGACTGACAGAGAAAGTTTGTTATAGGCATACTCGCGGAACGGCCTCTGCCGTTTCTTATCGAATACTGTACTAGTTTTTTTTGTGTGTATACAAGGAGGTACCTCGTGTGAGGGGGAAAATGAGAACTGGATCCCGCCTATCGCAATTAATTGGCTCCAACTTCGCAACTTGCGGCTGGCGGTAGAACTCGCAGCCTATTTACGTTCACGAAGATTAGTATAAGTGTTTGTCCCTGTGTATGTTGTTCGTTTGTTTTATCGCACAATTTGTGGTCGGGGATTCGCACGGTGTCTTACAGCAGCTAATTTGTTACCGCGTAACTTTTGCGTCATTGTTTATGCAGATGCACTTAATTAACGATTCATTTGTTAATTGTTGCACGAGGTAGTCGGGATAATTACTTTAAATTTGGCACCCTTTCTAGGACCCCGTTGGTGGTAAATTGAAACTAAACCACATCGGCTTACGTTTTAGCTATCAAACTCGACTGTCTATTGCTCACGTCTATATACAGGGCATGGAGGTAGGAAGAAGAGGAGGCGACGTACCGACTCAAGCCAGCCAAACGAGAAAATCCCAAGTAAAGCCGGAAATAGAGGTCGCCGTCGGTGGGAACGTTCCTAAGGATGACTAAAAAAGGTGTTGACTAACATAATCTTTCTTTATTTTCATTGAATAGTGTTTTTTTTTATTCAATTTTGGTTACCGCTGGGGCCGTGTCCTTCCAAACCGGAAGTCTTCTCTGGGTTCACCTCTGGCGGCGTCATGTCGTCTCCAGAGGCTTTCTACCTTCATGATAAAGAGTGTTCAGAGGTTAATAAACACAAACATGGCCGAATTTCCGAAGGAAAATGTTGCTTCCGGTTGGCTATAATTTTTGCTTGTTTCTGAGTACTTGCAATGAGTAGACGCGTACTTTAAAAGTCGCACCCCTTGTTTTTCTGAATGCACTTTCTTAATTCACAATGACTCTTCTATTCTCACCCCCCCCCCTAAAAATGTAGACCCCCCCCCCCCCTCATTTTAACTCCTGGGAAAACCCCTGCCCGAGATACTGTGCACAACAATAAAAAAAAACAAAAACAACAACGAGGCTAAATAAAATGGGCAAAAAGAACGCTCCAATCTAATCCGAAATGGGTTGCAAGGTTTTATGGTTTCCTCCTATTTTTTAACTAAACCGATAGCGTTTTCACGACTCAGAAGCTCTCGCAGGAGCGAGTACGAACGCGCTTGCGTCGGGCGCGAAGGCAGTTGATCATTCCTTCTTTCACTGTTGAAGAATATATTTTTTTATTCGGATTTCTACATTTGCTACATTTGGTGCCTCTGTTGCACCTGCTTAATTTATGGTACACTTTATTAAATGTGGAGCCTTAAAAAACACATGCAAAAGAAAAAAATAATTTTTTAAACAGCCTAGATGGGAAGATTATGTTATAAAATGAATTTACAACGAAAAAAAAACAAATAGAGCTATATTTACGGCGCAAAACGAATTTGTAGTTGGCGCCCACGGGAGCCGTAACGGGTCACGTGGTAGATATCCGTGCTCCGTCGGGCTGCGTCGCCGCCGCCGCAAGGACACGCCCCTTCCACCGAGCGTTGTGCGCCGCCAATTTAACACTGTTAAAAAAATTTTTTTTTCCTTTGCATTTGTCCTTTAACTTTTCAGCAGATGACTTCGGAGGTTTGATCTTTACTGTCTACAAAGGCAGCTCAGCGAATGAGGAACCTGAAAATATGTTTAAAACTTAAATAAAATTACATGCGCTGTGGCCCAGAGCATAACATTTTCTGCGTGCTCAGTCAAGCCTTAGATTCCTTGCAGTACAGGATGGGGAAACTGTGTATCAAGTATGATAGATGTCAGTTTTATTAATTCGAAACACCAGTAAATGGTTAGTGTTCTTTTTTGTCATGGTAGTTCTGTCTGAAAGCGGTCTGTTAGTGTTAGTAGGCCGTAAAAATTTTAAAAGATGCCCAAACATTAATTAATTAGAAAATGGCCGGGTCGTGGTAAGCTAATCAATATGTGCATTCCAGTCACTTTTAGATTATCTTTTTCCGTCCTAGAAGGGAAAAGCGCTCGTATTTCATGCACAGGCATCTTCTGCGCCCCTCTAGAGGGGCTGTCACTAAGGCAGTTGGTCGGTGGCTTGGTGCAGACTAGCGCTTTCAAAGTCCAACCAGTTGGATGAAGGGTAACCAGCGGTCACTCAGTGTATTTTTGCCTGTCAGTTAATTAAAGAAAGTGAAGAAAAAACTGCGTTCCTGAACAGGAGTTGTAAAGCAACGCAAGCGCACAAACCCCTTTTTTTCAGCGAGATAGGCAGTTTTTTTATTCTGTATGTGCGTTCCACAGCCAGCGCCGCGGAGTTGGCATGAAGTCAGGAAAATCGGTTTATAAAAGTTTCATGAAATAGTGCGCCTATTGATGCACGACTCACATGAACTGTTGTATACTCTTCACTAATTGTCCTTCCGGGATGGAAGGAATGTGTCAACACACCGCCGCTCAGAGCATATGGAGAGGAAAGCCCGTGCTACAATACCCAGTGATCCGAAGTTCAATCCCTATCCCTACCCGTTTCGATCTTGTTGAGCGTCGTATACAGGCGTGTGGTCGTGCATCCCTTCTTCGTGGTGCAAGTTCAAGACCCCAAACTAGCGGGGGTATAATCGTCCCAATTTGAATTCAAGTTGCCAAATTTTACTTCATCTCCGTGTCGCTTTTTCTTTTTTTCTTCCGCTGAAGAGACAACTTTTCAAAAGGGCGCACCATATAGAATTCAATGCCTCAATTATCCGAATCCACTTTTTTATTTTTTTTGCTCGGGCAGGTACTTTGTGCATGTATTGAAAACGAGGGCTGACTGAGCGTTCTGCGTGAATTCGATTCAGCCCCCGTCGAGAACGAGTACCAAGTCAGCGTTCGGCGAGATCACGGACCCAATCATAGGCGTCGTGCCTGGCGACCGTCAGTGTTTGTTTATAGGGTTGTGAAAAGGGTTTATTGACAGGACGCTTCTTTTTTTTTCTTTTTTAAAATCTGCACAGGATGCCATCAATTACCGTTGCTGTCAGACGAGGGCCGCTCGAGCGCATTAGTGGAATTCCCCTAAAGCAGGACAAAACCCGATGAGAAGACTGTCCCCTTCGTTTTGCGCAAGCTGTGCACAATAGTTTTCGACTGGTTGTACCCCGTGCAGCTGTGCACTCGTCCGTGTTTTCCAGCCATCGACACCTGCGCGTTCTTGTCAACGCCGCTCTATAACGACGCGAGAAGAATGGCTCTGGGTGTCATCCATCTCTCTGGTGTCGGCGCAAATCGGGATCTGAAACAACGCGGTCGACAGGCTCCTCCTCGCCTTTCTCGTGTGCGTGGGCTTCGCCCGACCAAAATCGACGTGTAATTGGATCCCGCGTTGTGTCCTCCCTGCCACGTTGATGAAACGCTTTGGAGAGTTCTTCTAGAGTAACCGGTCCCTCGCTGCTGTTTGGCGGACCGTGTAACTATCAGGCGAGATGGGCGGACTTAGCAACTGGTGAAATGACAGCCAGAGATGGGATAGCTGATATAAGATACGTCGCGGTTTCGGAATGGGTCAACACCACCTATATACTCGTATTCCCCTCAAAAAACATAATAGTTAAAAAAGTTCGGCTCCTCGCGGAATGTTACTAGTCTTCCACTTTGTCTTCAACTAAGATATACGTATGCAGGCTCATTTCAGGTTAGATATATGTTATCTTATCAATACGCACTCCTTCAAACACCAAAACGCATAGTTTCTTCCTTCGACAACAAACACTTGTAAGAACTTCTTTGCACAGCGCATGAATAAAGCGCAAGATGTTCTTGAACTTGAACTTGAACTTGAACTTTATTTTCAGCGACATTATGCCGAGAACACCGGACAAAAAGCTAACAGAAGCTAGCTTGACTAGCTAACAGAAGCTAGCTTGACTTTTAATGTGACAACAAGTATAGAATAATCAAAGCCTGCGCAGATCTTCCTCTTTCTCCGTGGAACATGGCCACTTTCGGATGTCGCCACCTCAGCAATTGGACCCGAGCCCGATGCCGAGCGTCCTTCGACGCGTTCATTGGACACGAGGCGAAGCCGAACGCCGACGCGTCGCTTGTGTCCAATGAACGACTTACCTCGATCTTACTGCAATGACGTCAAAATTATGGTGCTCAGGCTTTGAATATTTTTAGGTGGTGTTGTTTGGGCAGAGGGAAAGGGAAAAAAACTGTTCGAGCTGTGCTATTGAGCATGGTGAAACGTCCCTTGGGGATACTATGGTACCTTCTGTAGATTGCAGCGATTGGCTTTCCTTGGTGCTTTTCAGAGAAAGCAGACATTTCAGATTTTTAGAAAGCACCCCTGCCCGTTTCCATCGAGATGAGGATCGTACCGTCGAGCGGTGCTGCAGAACTACTTCGCGATGCGCATTCGAAACCCCAGGCAAGCATTCGTATACTGCATCGGCTAAATTTATCATTTACAGCGGAGACATCAGACGCATATTAAATATAATTTTCACTTTTTGATAAATAAAAAACACAACACAATTTTTTTATTAATATTAATATTATTTAAAATGGGAGGTGTTGCTGGTTCTATTGTATAGCCCTGAATTATCCCCCTTTTTAGGTAAAATGAGAATGTAGGTTAGAGGAAAACATTTTCATACAGATAAGTCTGTGGAAGACCGAGTGCTGTGCTGAATACTTTATGCACAAAAGTGAGGGGGACATTTGTTTATGAGTATAGAGAAGCTAATCACAAGTCCAAACGAATGTTTATTGAGGTAAGAGAGATGCCAGGAAATATATAACAGACGGACGTTTAAAGAAGCTGAAATGACGAGAGTATACCTCAATATTTTTTCCTCCCGATTTCGAGATGCTGCGCGGTGATGCCACTTCCGCTGCAGAGGGGCGGGGGAATACTGGGGCGGTACAAATAATTAAATAATCCCTCTGGCGACGGATCAGTTTGCTTTTAATGTTAATTTGCCACCGATAACATTGATGTCAAGCCTAGAATCCGCTAAGTTCGGTTGCTGTAGTGCCAAGAGGGAGGCCCTTCAATTCGACTGCTAACGCTGGCATCCTTCCCACCGGCACCTCGCTCGTGAGAATGATACAACTGAGGAGGGGTTACTCCCGCTGCTGACCTCACTCACATCCCTCCGCGAATTTCTTCTTCGCGTGAATAGCGCTTTGGAAGCATGCCCCTCTTGACATTAGCACGTGCCAACGAGCACGTGCAATCGGTGCCGGCTTATGCACCGACCGATATCACACGCTACATTAGGAGGGACCCCACTCTTCCCCACCAAGGGACAACAACAGTGCACGAGCGCTTGCAACGACTACCGCTTGAAAAGTCCGACTCTAAACGCCTTCTCGATTCCCTCCAAATACCGGAAGCTATATCGCCGAGCCCATTGTGACAGGCAAACCCCTCACGCTGTGCTCGCGGAGACGCGGGTCCAACTGGTCGGCGTCATCGACATCATGAACAACATCGTACACAACAACGTTTGCAACCAGAGTCCGGCACAGAACTGCGCCAGCTAGTCGCTCGTTCTGACAAACAACCCGAGCTCTTTCGGAACAAGAAAACGTCGAGCCCGGTCAATACCCACACGCGGCCCCCGGCAACAAGCAGCGGAGGGGTTGCACGAGGACACAACAAGGGCGACCATAATTACACGGACAACGAGGAAGGAAGTAGGCTGAAGGCATCGGGCGGCGTTCGGACATCGGCTTTTATGAGTGTCCGCGGGGTGACCCGTCCCCCGCCCCCTGCCGCATTGAAGTTCCCCTTTTTCCCTTTTTCTTGACGGGACAATGCGACGTCCGAAGGGTCGCCCTGGGAGTGCTGGGGATGTCCCGAGGGGCATCGACCATGCTTGCGCAGTCGGCTTTTTATGCGAGCCCTCTCTGTGAACGGGCGACTCTCTCGTTGTTTCTTGACCTATGCTACTGCTCTCGTTTACTGCCTTCGGATAAGTTGTACACGCATGACCACGTCCCTGCAAAGAGGCAGATATCGACACGCTCCAGAGTGGGCTGGTTTTATGTCGTACGCACAGCAGGCTTCATCACTAAAACAAATTATTTTATATGTATATTTTACTGGGTACTGCCAATTATTCCCATCTCCTAGCGAAAAGCATGTTTGAAAGCGTCGATCAATGTTTTCGGATCGGAAAGTAAATCCGGTTTGGGCACTGAGATTAAGGCAATGAATATTAATAGAGTTGTTATAAATACTGTGTTCGTTTCGTCATTCATTAACGATGACGATTGTTGGTGTCTTTTTGCGTAACAGTCTAGACGCTTTTCGGCTGATCAGGCCGTTAAGGCAGCTGATGTGCCGTCTAAACTGACCTCCGTGTTTTGACTCTCGTTGTGGATCCTTCCACTCGTTACAAAGGTTTACAGCAACGTGTTGAAGGTAACGGCATTCCTTGTAACGCTTTACGTTTTCGGCAACGTTGCAACGTATTGGTTAGGTTTTCGAAACAGTAACGGGTCACGTATTTTACTTACTTTTTTCGAACAGCGGGTAACGTAGTTACATCACTCGTTAGACATTAAAAAAAACGCCCTTCAATTTTTTCTCTGGCGCCAAGTCACGAATTCTTGCACTCCTTCCCCATACCCCCAAAAGTTTCCCTCCCGCTCCTCACACACGCACCCACACACACACACACCCTTTAGAAAATCCCAACGCCCACACCTTTTGTGCAAGTGTCGAAAAACACTGTGGCCGTCAATGGCAGGCAGGGTGAAAGGACGCCATCCGAGCCTCGGATGGCGTCCTTTCGTCCTCGGATGGCGTCCTGCCTGCCTGCCTGCCATTGGATTCCGAGGTCCACCTAATCTTTAGAGTAGGCCTTGATCATTACGATGGTCAATTCCTAATGATACGGGTTAATTCCAAAATACTCCAGAAATATTTTGTTGGCCTATTCTGCGTCTGTGACCTACACTGTGAAATAGTTACAAGAAAAGGCATCTTTTCTCTCTACTGGCCACGAGAGAAGAAAGAAAGGGTGTCAGTTCTACTTTACTCTCGCACCCAAGTTTTAAAAAAAGGTAGATTGTCAGGGCTGAAGACAAGGGAACCTCCTACTGAAGCCATTCGCACTGGGGTACTCGTCACGTAGCACGAACCGTACAGTTTATAAAACTTTATTACGTCCAATTATGAAATACGGAAGTATAGTCTAGGACCATTTTAAGAACACTTACATTTATAATCTAGAAAATATAACTAGAAAAGCGATAAGTTTTATATACACTTAATATGACGCGTTACTTGCCCCCTCAGTAATGGTGCGACAGTCAAACCTGCTTACGCTGAGCGAACGCGAGCGAATAAATAGTACAAAGGTTTTGTTATTAATGATTCAGTGCAAACTAACATTGAGATTTCAAAATGCACAACGTTCTCAGGACGACTGAAGGCTAGACCATCAATTTCACGCTTAATTATAGAGTACCAGGTGCGACTCGATGCATTCATATTCTTTTTTCCTAGAACCATCGTTGAATGGAAGATGTTGCCGGCTGACTCAGAAAATTCAGAATCGCACGACTTATTCATTGGCGACCTCTTTTTATTTTTGCTAAGAAAGATTGATTTTTTTTTGCTGCATTATACATGCTATTGGCCTTAAACGCTGGGTACTAACATTGCGTAATCTTGTATGTAGTATCCAACTCCTCCTCATTACCTGTGTGCTGATTTCTCAGTGTTAGTTCTTCTATTTGTATTTTCTGCCACTCTTACCACGACACCATGTGGGTCAGGTAGTAATATTTAAAAAGAAAAAAGAAAAAGCTGTTGTCCTGTAGGATGGCTTCGGCAAGTAGGTCTTCAGCGCCGTGGTCAAACCTAAGTAAATATTTCCAGATAGGGTAAGTTACCAATCAATTAAAAATTTCAGTCTGTTCTTTGTTTACCAAGACTGAAGCTTTTAAAGGGAAGCTGAAGACGTCCTTCAATTCGAACAAACAGTAAAAGTTTTATTGCAGGCACTTCAAAAATGATATGTCTTAAGTTTTTTTTTTCCTATCTTATTAATGGGAGCGTCGCAATAGACAATTAAAATGTCGGTGTAGACCCGCCCATTGCGGTGCGCCAGAGGCAGGAGAGCGGAAGAGCAGAAAGAAAAACTAGCAAAAGTGACGTCATCGACGGGGTACATGACCCTTACTCGCTACTAAGCTGCCTCGGGATTGCCGTCAATGACGTCACGACGCTCTGGACACGTAACAGGCAAGATAGAGGCGGCAGAGAGGATCGCCGGGTACCCTGCGGAAATCGCTGCACGTATTTCTTTTTTTTTTTCATATTAAAAGCGGTTTACGTTTACTTCTCCTCAAGATAAGTGCGATAACTGAATTCACCGGGAAAAAAAAAGCTATCAAAGTTCGCTCGTAACTCAGATTTTTTTTTAATGTGCTTCAGCTTTCTTTTAAAGGGGCCATGAAACGATTTTTTCACTTTCGCTAAATAGTACTCGTAATCACTCCCTAACGTTAGTAACCGCATTAACTCGCATTACTTTTTCTTCCTGAGCAATGGGCAGTCGGCAAATAAATTCGAGAAGTATGAGCATCGCTCATCCCCTCAAACTCGGAGCCAGAATAAGCGGTTTCGTGGCCTGGTGCCTATCCTATGCCGCCAACGTTTAGTATACCCACGCACTGGAGTTGGCAAAGTAGAAAACGCGTGCTGAGCTCAAAACATTGTTGGAGTTCGGCTTTTCTTATCACCGCAGTTGTTGGACACGGGCCACTATCGGATTGTCCGCCGAGGCATTGATTGTTTCTAGCCGAATTCGAGTGGTCCCGCATTTCTCATATCCAATCCTTGAGCCGCGCTTGACTGTCGTCAGGCGGGTGATTTCGATCCCACAATTACGTAATCAAGCTTTGCGAAGGCTAGACTGAACGAAATAGTCCAGTTTTATCCTCGCAATTTTAGTGCGACCAAGAAGCTCCTGAATAAGTGGAGGTTAGTGCGAGCATACTCGGACCAGACTACAGACGAACTCATCTCTGTGACGTCACGGCGCGGTGGTGGCGCGTCGGTCGCACTTCCGGTCTGGGGCTGTGGGCAGAAGTCCCCATGCCAGACGTGTATTCCTGCGTTGTTTTGAAAGGAACCAGACAAAAACCTGCTTTCTCGTCAAAACGCCGCGACTGGGGCCGTACCAAAAGTGTCGAGAAAGGTTTTAAAGTCAGTTTTCACGTGCTCGGTTCGTCCGAGGATCTGGATATGTGCCGTGAAAAGTGAAAAGCAGACGCCGTCGGACAACGATTGCTTGGGCGGGAAGCACTTTGGGTTGAATTCACGGATACTTCTGGTCATGAGATTTATTTGTTTTGTTCCAACATGAACACCAGAAAACCGTCAAGTTGTGCGGACCACCTGCGGGCTAAGTTCAGTGCGTCTTCAAGTTCAAATGGCCGCCTGATTGTTCGAACTGTCGTCTGCTCTTTCAAACGTTTCTGCTTGTCGTCTGCTCTCTTAGACGACGCCGGTCCGTAGACCATATCTTGGCCCGGTACTTGCGATAAAGTAAGTGCAGGCCTCAAAAGACTTAAATTTGAAGGTTGGTAAACAGGCTCGATGTAAACAGTAGATACAAGGAGATGTTGATCATTGTTACCAGTGACCATCCCCGACTTGTTATGCCTAATTCAGTTGGTCCGATTCTGCTTGCGATTTTCAGCATCGACGTCGACCATCTCAGCTACGGTTCACGCTTTTGCAGCCCGAGCGGCGTCGCGACTAAAAATTCTGAGCGAAATCTCATCATGCGAATCAGGCTTTAGCGTACATTCTGCGGCGTCCACGCGGAATGAATCGCCACATGTCACATTATTCAGGCGAAGTTTTGCGGTGTAACGAGCCTCGGTAATTTCACTGACGCCGCTCAAGATAGTCAGACATCGCCAGGAAGACGTAGAACCAACAATTCGAACGCGAAAAAGGGCAGGGGGACTCACACTGACGCCGACAACATCGCCTTTCAATGGTGTGTTTATGGGCGACGGCGAGCTTCTTGCCCACACCCCCATCGCGCATGCGCGGCACCGGTGGCGTCCGCTAGGGGCGCTCCGGGCGCTCCGGTTTGTTTGTAAACATGAGTTGCAACTCAAGGAGGTAGGGCGAGGGTAAGGTGGGCCGGGGAGGAGGAAGCAGACGGAACGCTGGAGAAGAGAGGAAGAAACCGCCTTCTCTCTTTAGCGTTCTGTCTGTTTCCTCCTCCCCAGCCCGTCTTACCCTCTCCTACCCTCTTGAGTTGCAACGGACTATCGGTCCACTACACCTCTGTAAAGTTATGAACATTCAACCCCGATATCGTTGCATGACCCCTCTAAGTTGCGCGATGGGCTCAAGCTACAGATGTAAAGACGCATAACGGTCGACGTTAGAGCGCGCTCAAAAAACTGTCGCTCAAGCTTCCAAATACACAAGAAAAACACTCACACAGCGCTAACTAACAACTCTGTACTGCGTGATAAACGACTTCTGCGTTTGCTTCTACTTCAATTTAGGACAATTTTCAAAAAAAAAAAAAACACGAAAAATGAAAGAAGGAAAAAATTCCCTTCTAACGCCTAACAAATTTGTGGCTAAATAATAAATCTCTTTTTGTCACAAAATATGGACACATTATATGTGGGAATAATATAGTCACACAAAGGAATTGGTTATTTTACCTCAAGTTTGTCTAGGGGTTAGAAGGAATTTTTCCCTTTTCCATTTTTCGTCTTTTTCCTTTTTCTAGTTGTAAATCGTCCCAAACTAAAGTAGAAACGAAGTTTATCACGCCATACAAAGTTGTTAAAAAAATTAGGACGTCTGTATGTTTAAACAACCTAGAACTTAGTCTGTCTCAACGGACGACTTGTCTCCCAGCTGTAGATGAGAAATTCAGCCAGTGCAGTACAACCGCTAGCCTGGGGTCTTTAACGTGCCGCAGGCAGTAGTGATACACGACCGCACGCCGGTAAGATGCTCATCCAGATCGAAACAGGGCAGGGGTGGACATTGAACCCAGGATCCTGGGTTCTGCAGCGCGACACAGAGTTGTTAGTGAGCACTGTGTGAGTGTTTTGTTTTCTGTGTTTGGAAGTTGGAGCGACAGTTATTCGAGTGCGCTGTATCGTCGCCCAACATGAACAACCAACTAGCCCAATCTGAAGCTTTAAAAAATATGTCAAGGTATATTTCACTGTAAACCGAATCAGAAGAACAATAATTAAAAAAAAACAACGGAGAGAACAACGCAGTCTCAATTTGCGAGCGTTTTTAAAGCATGATATGCATCTGACTCTACCATCCCCCCCCTCCACCCCAAAGTTTGTCCGTCCGTCAGTCCGTCCGTTCGTGCATTTGCCGCTAAATTTAGCGGGGAAATTGATTTCACGTGACCTACACACGCATTTAGTTTTCCCTCTAAATTTAGCGGGACATTTGATGTCGCAAGGCCTGACGTCATGGGAATTACACACCAAACACTTTTCCCCTCAAAATTTAGCAAAGAATTTACGTCACACGACTTATACACCAGTTCAGTTTCTCCGCTATATTTGCCGGAAAAAAGATGTCTTATGACCTATACACCAATTTGGTTTCCTCTCTAAATTTGGCGGGATAATTGGTGTCACGTGGCCTTTACACCATTTTAGTTTCCCCTCTAAATGTGGTGGGAAAATTGATGTCACGAGACGCTATACACCAATTCACTTCCTATGCTAAATTTGGCGAGAAAATATATGTTACGTGGCCTATACACCAATTCAGTTTCCCCGCAAAATTTGGCTGGAAAATTGATGTCACGTGACCTATAATGCATTTAATGCATTGTAGAACTTTGAAGGTTAAGATCGCTGCCAATTTTTTCCCATTCTTCAATATGGCAAGGTAAGAATAATTTTCTTGCTGTTTAGTTCTATGTATACGCATTATTTATCTTGAAATATACCTTTAACTTCAAAACAGTAACATGTTTTCATTCATAAATAAAACGTAACGTGCGTTACTTTATAATTGTAACTGTAACGCGTTTCTTTTATTCGCAAGGAATAAGTAACGTATTTCGTAACGTCTTTCGGTTACGCCTACAACGCTGCTCGTTACTACATGGCAAAGGATCTAGGACCATTCTCGTGTTCGTGACACCAACCGAGGTCTCGCCGGGCTCCATAATAAAAGAGTGTGAACGGCTTGATATCTTAGCGACGCAAAAAAAATTGCGGTGGCTTAGCTCGGCTATGCCAGGATATGCGTAGCGTGAGCTTATGCGCACAAAATGAGAGGTGGTATCAAGGCGGTAGCTGCTGAAGCACTAGAAGCTTGAGTGCTTGGTCCAGACTGTACTGGGGGGGGGGTGGTATCAAACGGCTCCAGTGCAGCGTCAGACTTGGCTACTGTGCAACGGAGGCGGACAGCTGGGCACGCGGCGGCGCCAGTGCGTCTGCCGCGGCGCGTAACGTCATTCCTCTGGAATGGGCAGACCGGCGAGGCGCTCGCAGTGGCGGCGGAGCGCGCGACGGTGGTGGCTCCGGCGAGCAACTGTGTGCCGTGTGACGTCACTGCTCCTCGCGCATGCGCAGACCGAGCGAAGCGTGCTCGGCGGCGGCGGCGTCTCCGGCGCGCCAGCTGTGCACCATGTGACGTCACTGCTCCTCGCGCTTGCGCAGCACGGAGCACGGCTCATTATGCGAGCCACGCGAAACTGCTCAACCTCGGCCAGTGCAGCTCGCGCTACAAAATACGTCATTGAAGCCCGCTGGTAACCATCAGCATTACGAGGAAAGCTTCACGAATAAACCTTGCGAAAACCTTGTGTCAGGCTCAAGCCATTGCCCGTTTTGGGGCTCTTAACGCGAGCAACCCCACCAGCCAAGCACAAGTGGTCTCTGTAGTGTATGCTATGCTTGATCGCCCACAGCGCATTATTTTACTATTTCGTTTGGTGCCTGCGTGAAAGAGTTGAGCGGCTCAGGTGGGGTCCGCATGTGGTCGGTATGGATCCCGACCAGCTGGACACTACGAAACCCAGCGACCCGTGCAACCCTTCCGAGTCACCGCTTGCTAGAGCTTCAAAAAATGAGGATCTCCCTTTTTTCGCTTCCTTATTTGTTTCCCCGCTGTTTTCGTCACGGCCTCTGCTCCGGCTTTGATTTAGACTGTGCTTCTGTTCCCAACTATTCGCTGTCGTTTTCGGTCCAGTGTCTGCGTCGCTCCGCTCTGGGCACCCGCGGGGATATCCGTAGAATAAGAAGCCCACCTTCCCAGACCGAGAGGGAAACGGGCGACGTCAATTAACTTAACAGCAGGTTAGCGAAACTTAATAGAATGCGTGATCTTTCGCTTGTCTTTCTCAACCCGTTCAAACATTGATTCGGGGTTCTACTTCGTATAACCTGCCTTTTGGTCACCTTGCACGCAGCAGCTTAGCACCGCACCTTTCGGCAGCACCACACCTTTTGCGGGCCTTATTGTGGTTCTTGCGGTAACCGATACTGCCCTCCAGGTGTAAATATTGGCTTCGACCTGAGCGTCGAAGATCAGATAATATTTGTCCGAATTGATGGAAACTCAGTTTGAAGCGTGGATAGCGCTGTCTCACTGTCAGGAGGGCTGCGTCATATCTCCAAAGTCGGCTTAGGGATGAAGGACGACGTTCGAGTAGGTGGGACAAATCTCCCGTTCAGCCGATATGTTCGCTAATATTTTGAAATTAAAATTTTAATCCACCCGAGCACAAAACTTTCTTGATTCATTCATACGTTAACCCAATTTCGTCTTTCTGTCATGTGTAGAGTTTTTTATTATTATTTTTAAATAATAGTGTTTCAGATTTTGAGAGCTTTGATAAGGCCATGGGGCACACAAACACACTGAACTTCCTGTTGAAGCGCCTGAAAAAGTCATATATGGTTGCACCGGTGCTAAATAATACGACCAAAAAGAAATGCATAATAAGAAAAATTTTCAAATACGTACCAACAGCATTTAGCAACAAAAGACCTCGAAGATATTCAAAGCCCTCTTCAAGTTTATGTACAAAGCGAGTTGGACTTCTGGACACCTATATCCAGGAAAAGCTGTGACTTTTTAAGAATAACAACGACTGAGCAAGGCTAAACAGTAATCTGCAGCCTCTGCGTTTAG
Source organism: Ixodes ricinus (assembly GCA_037355805.1). Classification (NCBI taxonomy): domain Eukaryota; kingdom Metazoa; phylum Arthropoda; class Arachnida; order Ixodida; family Ixodidae; genus Ixodes; species Ixodes ricinus. The sequence continues at coordinate 43,566 of JAZHYW010009144.1, forward strand.
TTCTATAGACCAGCCTTGAAGTTTTGTCGATTGTGCCGCGGCCAATGTAGTTAATGCTAAGCGGTCCATATCAGGTTTGGGATGATTATGGGATTATGGCTAGTTTACTTCGCATTTTGTTTTTCTTATTTTTACAAGAACTTAGGTTGTCCTATGTCTTCTTATTCGAGTCGGGAACAAAGCAACGCTTGGGACGACGATAGCTTACACTCTCGAGACCCTAAACTGGATTACGATGGCCGGTCCAGTGGTCTGCCGGCTTCCGAACCTCGGGTGTAAGGGCCCGCGACGTTCCCGGGGTGTTGTTGGGGAGATGTCCACTGGCCGATGGACGCGTCCGTCCTTGATGGCTAACGAGCTCGGACATCCGGCTCGCGTGCAGTGCCCGCGTCTCCCCTGTGCTGACTCGTCACATACACGGGTAGGGTTAAGCGAGCGGGTTGGCCTGGGAAGTTGGCGGCTTAACGCGAGGTCGGAAACCCAGTCGGGCTTAGCTTCTTGGGACCGGAATTAAGCCCCCTGATATCGCGAATGCATTACGAGAAGAATTGTTGCCGGAAGCTGATTGCAACACGGAGTACGCGACGCTGGTGTAGTGACGATGTCGGTGAAGAACGACAGCTGTCATCATGCTTAGCAAAAACATTGCGTTTGATTGCAGAAGGGTGCTGGGATTGACAGCGTCACTTCGAGTAAACGATGTTTCTTATCGTGGATAGAAAGCGGCGCGTAGCGCCATCGCCTAGGGACTAAAATAGAAGATACTATACTGAGTAAACCAATTGCGCGAAAACATGGTGGAGGTGCATATTAGGAGAAGAAATAACGTGGAAACGGCACTTGTTTACGTTCTGAGCTCTCTTATAAACCTTTCCATCGCTTATCACCCCGGCGAAAAATGCTGAGTAACTGAGTTGTGGACGCATGCGCAGCGTCTTATATACCTCACAAAAAAGCGACAGCGCATGCTGTTGTAACGATGCGCACGTGGAAACGAGTGGCGTCGCAGTCTTTGGATTGTTTGACCACGGCCTCTCTATTCTGCTTACCGCTTCGCTAGAAACACCCTGCCTACATTAATGCGTTAGCAATAGTACCTTAATGACAGGAAAATCTGACTGCGTCCGTCCGTGGACAATGCAGTGGAGGCGCCGCGTCGAAAGGGGGCGAGAGGAAGGTGACGTCACGGGGCGGAAGCCAATGCGCGCGCGGAGGCTGGGGCGAGTCTGAACTTGCAGGTGTGCGAAGCGCGTGTGCATTGGTTTGTGCTCCAAAATGGAGTGTGAACCAAGTAATAGCGCTGGTCCAAGTAAGTGGCAAATGAAAACGGATTGTGAACGAAGGAGACGTGCTGACAAATCCGGTAAAAAACAAAAACAACGCCCAGAAAAAAAAACACACCCGGAAGAAAGTTTTTTAAGATCCATGTGTGGATACTTAGGGTCTGTAAGCGTTACGAAAAACAAAAGTAATGATACGTTACGCGTTACTTGCCAAATAAAGGAAAGCGGTACCGACCTACATGACACCGCAGAAAAGCGCACTCTTTTCAGGTTTTGGGATGAAGGGGTAACGAGTAACGTAACTACGTCACCCGTTACTTCAAATAAGCAACGTAAAGTAAGTTGCTTATTTCAGCCCTACAAAATAAAGCTTCTTGATAAAGGAGTTTTTTACAAGTACCGCCAACCATTATTGTGGAAACGCGCAAGGCACGTGCCAAGAGTGGGTGATCCGCCGCCATGCGCTTTAAGGGACGCTCATTTCAGTGCCGCGCCGTCATTTGCTTCCAAGGGCCACTCGAGGCACGGTCCTCGTGCACTCTCGCATTTGACGCTACTTGCAAGACAAAAGGCTGAACTCCATGGAACGAATATGCAGCGAAATAGGGACGAATTTTGCCCGGCAGCTTTTGCTTTGCGCGTGGCATCAGCACAGTGGCTGCTACGTCGCGCGCAAAGCGAGCGTGCCGTCGGGCGGCGTTCGCCAGTTATTCTTCACATAATTCGTTCCATGGAGTTCAGCCCCATGGAGTTCAGCCTAAACGCAAACACATCACGGGGCTTTAACACAAAATCCTCACGCGCGCCGCTGCAGGCTGATTTCCGCCATGTCAGAAATCGAATATCTATCTGCAAGTAGCCGCTGAAGGCAGCATCGCTGCAGTTTTATTTGCGACCCGTCCATGCCGAGCACCTTGGCGGATTGGCGGTGCGTGTATGTGGTATCGCTCCCAAAACAAATTCAAATTTGGGGGTTTTACGTGCCAAACCAACGACGGGCACTCTGGCACGCCCCAGCGGAGGACTGGGGATTAATTTTGGACCACCTGGGGATCTTTGGACGTGCAACCGAAAGCTCGGTTACACGGCGCCTTCTCCGCAATCAGCCTCCGTCAGATTGCGGGCACTCTCGGCCGGGATTCGAACCCGCTACATGGGGATGTATCGCTCCCATTGTTTACGTATACGTGTATACGTTACTGACAACTTCAAAAACGCAAAGTGTGGCGAGTCCGTGACATTTTTGGACCGCCCCGCAGCCTATACAATAGTGGCATCAGCCAACGGGAACACCGAAAGAAGGAATAACGTAGCAAGGAGGCATATTGAAAATACGCCACGCCTCCATGTTTGTTAAGCTGCAAGGGACTATAGTTAAAGGAGTTGAGGGCATCTCTGCTGCTGTCTTAGTACTTTGGAAGACTAGTATTAGCGCGCACACATATACACTTCAGAAACCGTTCATGTTATTTTGTTTTCGGGTCTTCATAAAGCACGTAGAAAATAAAATGACTAAAGCGAAGTACCTCGGGTATTTATGGTGCGGCTGCTGGGGTGACCAGCGTGTTTTATTCGTTTTTCCCTCCCCAGTATCTATGCGCTCTTTCGAGTAATTTATGTATTTCCCAGTCACCGGTGTCGTTCTTTACGCGGTGCTGCCTCGGTACGACGGGGCATAAAATCGGCGGGCCCTCAAATTCATTCTAGATTACGGCTCGCGCAATAAACGAGGCGTTATTGCTTTGCTATTCGGGAGCCGCGGCACTTTCGCGTATTATTACAACCGATAATGCGAATGCTTCTTCGCTTCATTTAAAATACGCACCTTGCGCACTCGTAAGACGCGTTTATCTTGCGTTTTGTTTTTTAATGATGTTTGTGTTCTAGTCTGTCTGGAAACGTTTCTTTCGAAGTAGACAGAAAATAATATTTATAATGTTAAAGCACCCCGTTTTGTGCAGTCTTCTAACAATGTAAACCTTTAAGAAATATATAATAAATTGCGAAAAAAATGTTGAGACATTCAGAGCAAAGAAAGCAAACCAAAACTAAAATAAAACCAATAAAGTTTTCGTATCGTAGGACGTCAGTCTTCCTTAAACCGGGGTCACAGTGTTCGTACAACAGACCGTCTGCAAACACGAGTAACATCAATATCCGTGCTCTGAATTTCGATTGCCAAGTTTCTCCTTAAACCCATTGCCATGCGGCACTCGAAACACGGATCTCGCGGTAACTCGCGTTCGAATATGTGTGTAGAATGTATTTTGTATGATTTATAAGCTGTGTGACCCCGGATTTAAGAAGAGGCTTGAGTCTACACTGTAGGACTGCTAACCTTTTTAAATGTAGCATGGTTCATACCTTTCATCTTTACAACCATCACGCAGTTTCGATGTTGCGAATGTACATCGGGTTCGAATACAATGCGAACAGTGACGAAACTTCGAGCGCACTAACGGCGCTGCTTCGAAGCTTGGGTTGTGCCGGGCAAGGTCCAAACACATCGGAGTAGGACGCACACCTTCTCAGAGGCTTATACTTCACGCCGCAATTTTATTAGTTTCCAGTGTCCTCCAGGAGGCGTAGCACGTGTCAACGGCCACGCGCTCAAGTGTTCGCGTTTCATTCGAACCATTTAGTACACTTGTTCAAAGCCCATTGATGTTGAAGTTGGCAAAAAGCGAGGAATTGGTAAATTAACTGAACCCTTTCTGGAAGGCACATGTTTCAAAAATGCCTTTCGAGAAGATAGTTCATCGGAATAAGATATATATATATATATATATATATATATATATATATATATATATATATATATATATATATATATATATATATATATATATATATATATATATATATATATATATATATATATATATATATATATATATCTTATTCCGATGAACTATGTGAAAGAAGGTGATGAGACTTTTTTAATGTACTTATGTAGAATGTCTAGCGACTTGTACTGATAAACAGCGTACGAATTAAGGAAGTTAAATGACGCGGCACAACATTTTGAATGCCCCTCCTAATTAAGGTTTTTAGTCGCTCCATCAGGAGTCAACAAGACCGCCACTCGCCAAAGACGTCTAGTGTGTGTCGAGGAAACTGCATAAAGTTTTGAGAAGGACAAACATACGTTGGCGACTGACAGTTTCTTAAGCGCGTGATGGGAGGACTGAGAACCCCAGCAGCAACCTTCTTCGGGGAGGGCAACCCAAAGCTTGTGCCACGTCAGCAATAATTGTCTTAACCTGCGCACTCATTATGTGGAAACGTAGCTTGACTATGTGTCTTCATTCTGTAAATATTAAAACATCTTTTATCACTATTTTTTAACCCTGTTACGGGGGTTTAAAAATAAAAGAGAAACAGCCAAGGTGTCAAAAGTGGCAAGTGCAAGCAGTAAATTCGCGCAGCAAGGAGTATGAAGAGGAGGTAGTCATCCCCATTCTTAGCTCCGAGTTTACGGGGACAACAGCAACGGCCACGCTCGGGCGTAAGACAGGACCCGCTTCGTCATAAAAACGGTTCACCGCTTCGCATTCACGCGGAATTTTATACCTTAATCAAACACGGCTCCCTTGCCCCACCCATCTTCTCCGCTCGCGGCTATAAATCCCCGGCTTCGCGCATTAACTGGACTCGTCAGACGAAAACGTAAACGACAAACGGAAACGGCGGCGCATACAACGGGTCCGAACCGCGGCTTCTTCGAGGGGTTTCCAGAGTGAGCAATACCACCTAAGAGACAAGGCCAGCGCATGACGTCATCGTTGGCGGATCCTCGACCCGACCCCTAGCGGCAAACATGCCGACGCTTGACCAGAGTCGCGGCCAATGGACAGAGTCGTCCGTATATTGCACTGAGCGACCGGCGAGCGCGCGACGCTTTCCACGCGTGTATACGCTCATGAGTACCGTGCAAGATGGCGAGGAAAGCCGAAATAAAATCGGCTTTTGTGGCCTGCACGGCGGTCGCCACGCGACCGAGAAGGAAACAGAGCGGAAGTGGAAGCGCAATGGCGCTCTGAGGAACGGCCACGAAGGGCCGTCGGGGCAATTAAATGCGCCGGTCTTAACTGCGTCTTTAGATGCGCGGGTCGCCCCGGCGGACGACAGCTTCGAAATATAACGATCGTGGGACGGATTTTTATGGGTGGGAGCAAGAGTATGTACGATGTGCGCGCCTGCGTGCCGTCTGTATAAAGGGTCTTTGGATTGTAATGTGCGCTGAGTGAGTAAGGCTGAGTGAGTGCGGGCGGATAGGCGGACGGGCTCGCTGCGCACGATCTCTCACGGCTCCCGTTTGGCTGTCGTTGACGGGTTTTTACGCGCGTTCGATGTGGGTGAGAAGACTCTTTGCGGAGAGACCCCGGTGTTGTTGGTTCACTCTGTCTAAATCTCTTTCGAGTAAGGCGCGATGAAATGATAGTCGTCCGCGGAGTGTTCAGGTGATTCCTTTATTTCGACTTGGCGTTCGTGCGCGGCGCCTATGTCGGGTGCTCGAAGACAGGGTGGATCGGTAGCCGAGTGTTTTAGTGCACCGCAGATCGGAGAGCACGTAGAGCGAAAAGCTCGAGCTTCGGAACTCAGGGATATTGGGTTCAATCCCCCTGCCCGTTTCGAGCTGGATGAGCATCGTACCTGCAGAGTGCGGTTGTGCATCGCTACTGCACTGGCTAAACGTCTCATCAACGATGTAGCCCAGTGTCGCTATAGACTGACGTTATACTCTTTTTATACACACATGTCTAATTTCGTTCTTGTTTTTTAATCGCAGTAAGTTTTAATTTTTAGTTTTTCTTGTGATCATGCTTTTGATTTTTCGTTGACTCGGTTTGATTTACTCTGCGGGAAGGCTCAAGATTAATGAAAAACTTGCCACTGTTGGAAAGTTTAAAATGTATGATGCAGTTGTTTTGAAACTTGTTCGTGTTTGTGTCATCCTGTAGAAAAACGCCAGTCACCTTGATAAACCTTTACCAACTTGCTTGCATCCTCGTTGCTCGTTTTTTTGTGTGTGATACGCTGCGTGAAAGGGTTGTATACAATTTACAACAATACTTCCAATAACACTTACAATATCTTCGAAGAGTGAACTTGCTGTGAACATCTCAAGAGTTTATTTGAATAGTGTCTGCACATATGGGAGTGACCCCTAGCAATTCTAGGCCGCTAGTAGACTGCGGGTTTCCAGTGCATGGTTTCTTTGTCAGACAAAGTTAGGCGAATAATTATAAACTCCAGTTTAAAGGAAATTGAAGTAGTTAGACACTTCATGGAAAATGTTTAATTATGCCAACCGGGCTACATTCTTAATGCGCTTGCAATCTACTGTGCCGATTCGTTAGAAGAACGTCGTGCCTTTTTTTTTGTTTGTTTGCCTGCAGAAGTGGAAACGACTTCATAAATTAACATAATTGTCATGAGAATAACATCAAGCAATCCTACTTTCGAAAGTGACACAAGGTTCGGGCCGCGGTCGTTAAAAGTCCGCATTCAGAAGGCGAAGTTGACGTACAGTACACAGCGCGACACTTCGAGCTCACAGAAGTGATTGCGAGTTTTTAACGTGTTTACGTTAAAATAGAGCGGCTGTCATAAAACCTACTGATTCGGTGGAAAGTCCACATTCAGCGCAGTAACCTAATTGATAAAGTTTGGTCATTTTGTCATTTTAAATATCCCTGTGCGAGTAAAACGAGGAAAATCGCGGACGTCATGCTCGCGCTAACAGTGTCGCCCAGTGTACGTGCCTAAAGGCGCTGCTATAAACAATCGAGCCACGATTAAAATCAACGATCCTGCAGATCTTGAACAGGATTGACATTGAAACGTCCTTTGATGAATTCTTATACACCCGTGCTATCACTGCGAAGTCTTATCTTCTGACGCTGGTACGCGCAGCACTGTTGTGGATGAAGCGAGAACCTTTTACGCCACTCCGTCCCCGGTCTTGGCTAACTACTCGAAGGAAACTGTTGACGTCTCTGAGCGTTCCCTCCTGGAGACCACGCTTCGGCCTGATGGATGACCAGGGGGCAAGGCTCGCTGCTACCACCATGGAACGTTAGCTCTGGTCGCTCCCCTACGGTGCTCTCCCCGCTGCTTTTGGTGGCCTGCCCCAACTGTCTCGTTCCGACGCGAGCAATTTAGTTGCGTACGGACTCATTGACCGCCTGACGCATTGATTGTGAGCCAAGTCCCAAAGGGATGGCGCCAATGGAATCGGCCCAAAGGAAAGAGTCAAGCTGTAAAGTGGGCTGGGAATGCCCGGAAGGAGTGTTGACTCTGCCACCTTTCTTTCGGTGTATTGGATTTTGTATTTGTTGCTGCTGTGTCACTGTTGTTGATGTCTGGCGCCTGTTCTATAAGGTACTCCCAGTGGATTCGCCATCGGAATCCACAGTTTCCCGTGCTGCCTTCTGTGTCGCGTGTTTTATTTCGCCCGTTACTTAGCTTGCATTTTCTTGTGTGCGTGTGTGTGGTCGTGTGTACTTTGTTTCGTTCTATGACCGAAACTTTTCCCGGAGAAATAGCTTTTGGCTTTTCCTTTGGGCCACCATTTCGATCGCTGTTGCCGCTTTCGGGGTGACTTTTTTATCCCCTAACGATTTTAGTCCTGCGTTCTTTGTTTCTTTATAATCCGGAGGATAAATAACACGTTCTTGAAGGCATTTCCTCTTGTTTCACTTCTAAAGCAGAGGAATGCTGCGAAAAGATGTAATAAACAACTCATAATAGTTTCCGAACAAAACCAAAAACCTTCGAGTTGCTTAGGGCGCATTGTTAAGACTATGCGAATCATGTTCTGCCTTGAACAAGAGATGCTGCGTCGATAAAAGATTATCTAATGCAGGACACATCACCATCGAGCCTCAACTGAAAACAAAAGAAACAAAAAGATAGAAAGGCAAAAAATTTGTGTTATCACTGTTTTTTTGTTTTTTAGGTTTTGTGGATTGTTACAGAAAGTGTCAAAATTGCTCAGAGGACACTAAACTAAACTTAAATAATAATATTAATGATTCAAGCTAAACTATATTATACAAATATATTCAGCAATCGATAAAAATATCTTTGATGTAGTTTAACTATAATAATGCACATACAAGGCATTATATCAAGTCCTTTCATCACATCTGCTTGGACGGGATAAACAAGGTTTGAGTTAACCGGATGCTCCTGTGTAAAGACGTTCGCCTCTGTGGTTTTATATAGTTTGAGCGCCTGTGTGCCGCAGTGAGTGGGTTCTCTTTGACAATTTAATAAGCTCTATGAACGACGCTCAAGCGCATAAAAGAACTTGTTGTTGGGCTAGTTGGTGTTGACTGTATTGAACCATGGTTAAAAGCGCTAAAAAGACGTACACAAAATAAAAGACAATCACAAATGCTTTTTTTTCTCGAAAACATGCTCAAGCGCATGTTTTCGAAAAATAATTCTGGACACACCCTCTCCACCTCGTTCTCGATTTTGAGTTTGAGGGGAGGGGGGGGGAGCAACACTGCCTATAATCGGTGGCAGGTCAAGAGCAAAGTGGAAGCTCCTCCACCCTTTCCACTTTAGTAGAGCGAACGGGGAGAGGAAGTCGCCTCCCTCCAGCGTTCGCTCTCCTAAAGTGGAAGGGTGGGAGGAGCTTCCACTTCGTTCTTGACCTGTCACCGATTATAGAAAACAAGGCCGTAGTGCTCCTCCTGCGACGTCACGGGCGTCGGCTGACGGATGCCGCGGCGCTGTATAGAAGTGAGCAAATCGCGCATGTATTTGCCGTGGTACGAACAAGTTTTAGTGGATAAAAACGCGCCTAGTGAGATAGAAGTCGATCTATAAACAACAATTGGGCTCGGAAACATTTTGCTACACAGAAGGCGATCGAGCGCTTCGTGGTATGGCGACAAAAACGGCTTCTTAGGTGGACAAAGCATCGTATAAACTACGTTTGGCAGTCAAAACGTGTTTTATTAAATAAAATTTGAGCTATAAACGATTATGAAAACACAATATATATATTTAACGGCACACAGTACTATTAATTTGCAAGATTATTGTCAGCATTCATAACTCAGAAAAAATGCAAGAGAAAAAATGTGGACATTATGACTTGTCGGGACAGATATGAGTGGTTTGTTTAAGCCGTAATATGGTGTGATTATCGCTGGAAACGATGGAATTCTTTTATTATGACATTGACCCAAAACTGGAGCAGGAGGAAAATACAGTTACAGTGGTAGAAAAAATAAAAATGGACAAAAACGTCTCTTACTCAGGTAAATTATTTCATTGAATCACCTTCTTTATATGAAGATCCACTGGGCCACAGAATTGATAGATGTTAAGGATCAACTTCCACTAGCTCGCCTACACCCTGTATGTACAATCGTAGACTTAGTGTCCGCTAACAATAGTACTTAGATGCGTACTCCGGTCTCGAGATGTCTAGTAGTAGAAAACTTAATTCAACAGAACGTAAGATAGTTCAAGTGTGTCTCCTATGAAAGCAACTAATTTATTCTTCAAATATTTTACATTTGAGCTTTAGATTTATTTCTGATAAACGTATACGAGTAAAATGGCTCTCTTGCACGACGACGCAAGCTTCACTGAAATACGTCTGCTTCATCAGACGCGTGCAACAGCTAAAAACACTCTCCGTGCTGCAGCTGCACTTCTCACCTGTGAAGTACTTATTGCGCTAGTTAGGCAAGTCATCGCACTTGAGAGGTTTCAATACAGTTCGTTTTACAACACTGTTTATGTGTAGGAGAAGAAAGCAAAACAAACATAAATTGAAGGAAAGTTAAGTGATGTTGTAAGTCAGATTTTTATTACAGCGCTGACAAAAGCTGCCAATATTTTGCCTTCAAATACTTGGTGCAAATCATATTTCATGCTAAATAACTGTTAAATGTGTTTATAAAGTGAAATGAACAACAATTCTGATGATAGAACAAATTTATATGTAAACATAAACATAGTAATTACATTCTCACAGCTTCAAGCATTCACATTGGAAGCTGGAGCAGTAAATGGGGCTTTCTCAGCTTTCAAACAACTCTGAGGTATCCATAGCGTGTATAGCACAAGGCTTGAGCAAGCAAATAATATCACAGACAAGCACGTAGGCACGACAAAAATAAACGTATCGGCGCAAGCAAACAACAATTTGCAACCGCGTCTTGTACAGCATTGGCATCAAATCGCTTCCTCTTTGAGTTCGGGTCTTCTCTCGCGGTGTGTACAGTTTGACAATTTGATCGGGCACCCCGGGAAATTCGACGGAACTACTCCAGTACGGATGCGCGCCCGGTAGCGTCGTTGACGTGGGAATTCTCCCGGAGTGTTTCAGTGTCCGTGAAGTGGAGCTCGCACGCCTAGAAAATAAAAGCGCGTTCATGTAAACAACGGGAAGCGTAAGCAAAGGGGCTATGATAATAAACGAACGAGCGAAAGCAGTATGCTTTATTCATCTAACGAACTTCAAAACAGTTGAAAATTGTGCAAAGGCCAGAACCCTGCGCCGAAGGAGAGGAGTCATAGTCGCCAGGCAAATGGCATTACGTGCGTTGGTTTCGGTGAGGACAAAGCACTACATGCTTTTCGAATCTCGAAACGTTAAAATGCTTGCGATACCACTCGAACTTGTACTTTCACCCTGACTACATTTTAGTTCCTTTGCGTTCTACCAGAGCAAAACAATGGCTTGAAAAATTACGAACTTGTCACCTTGGGTGGCTCGAGACGGCGAGGTTGTCCCGCGGGATGGCTCGTATCCAAGCATCACGAAGATCACTCTCGTTCGAGAATATAGAGCGCTGTAACCCTCGTGCCGCCGGTGTAACTAGCTCGGCACTGGGGACGCTACATTTCAAGGGCATTGGTACGCCGTTGAAGATGACGAAAGAAAACAGAGTACGGACGTTTGACACGACGACACCGTTAAGACAATCACCTCCTAGACAATTAATAATTAAAAAAAGGACAAACGGGAGAAAAAGAACGAGCGCAGCTTCTTATTGGCTGTTGAACACTGACGCACGCGCAATCGTCATTTCGGCGGTGGCCTGGCGCCGACAAGTAACGGCATGGCGCAACCGCGTGAATCTCTGGGGGAAAGGGGTGGTGCGTTGCGTTGAAACCCACGTCTCGGGAAATTCGAGCCTGTAGCCGACAACTCTTACGTAGTTTGACCTCGTCTCTCCGAGCGCTCAGGCTCTGTATTCTACGTGGTGTGTCTGTGTGCGTGGAAGAGTTTTTTTATGACGCTTTTGGTTGTACGCTAGCAAGGTTCTGCTATGGCGGACAAACCGGCCAGGACAAAGACGCTGCAGAAAAAAAGAAAAGAACAGAGCAGTGCGTGCGCTTAAGACTCAACCCTGCTACGCATGGTGCGATTTTTCTTGCAACTTCTCAGTTGCGACGTCGCTCGTGTGGCAGAAGAAGCGTGGTGGAGGATGCTGGATCAACGCCGCAGCTGCGAAATCGCGAGCAAACTCGCAGCATGTGAACCAGGCTTCAGGTCAAGTTGTGTGGCCTAACCTGTTCATTTGAAAAGAGTAATTTTGGCCGTGGACCTCGGGCTTGCTACTGAAACGCTACTCTAGGTAGTTACATGAATTATGGTCACTCACATATTCATTAAGAAGCGCAGGGTGCGGCTAATTAGGTTGAGGCTTCTCGCTTTATGGTTCATTCTTCAGTGTTCGGATTGTCTAGTGCCGTATTCTCATTTGCTGCGAAGCAGCAATGAGATGCTTGGACTCGCCCGCCTGGCTTTTTTAAGCTGCCATCGACTCAGAGGATAATGGCGCTTCTTTGTTCTTAATAATACACTGTCAGTCTTTCCACTCTGGTGAAGGAGGAAGAGCAGCGGAGCTGTAGCGCTATGTTCTCGGCTGTGGCTTTCCAGGTGAGCGATCTCCTCTTCTTTCGCAAGGGAGTCTGAAGCGCCCGACGCAGTGGAACTTTAGGCGATAGCGGCCTCGCGGCGGTTGGGGAACCATTCGCGCACATCGCCGCTCGTTCCGTTCCCGCTCTTTCTTTTCCGAAGAAATGTTGCCGTCATCTATGAGCGACCGCAGCAACCAGTTGTCTGGTTGGCGAGGCTAAAAATGTTACCGCTATTTATGAGCGACGGCAGAAAGCAGACAACCGGCAGACACAACACCGTGGACATCCACCGCAATCTATGAGCGACGGCGGGAACCAGAGTGTTGTGTCGACCACGGGTGTCGACATTTGTTTGGTACCGGACACGATCCTGGCGAAACTAGCCTTTAACAGCTCCGCTGTAAAAAAATGCTAGGACGTTGGTAACGAATTGATCGAACATATGGGACATATAAGAAAACTAAAATTACTACGAAACCTATTTGTCGTGTAACATTGAAGTGAGTGGTTTCACTTGTTGGGGGTCTGGCGTCACCGATGCTGATTTTTCATCATATGTAAGGGACTCATCGGCGTTAGGCGGATTCGGAATGATATGCAGAACTAAAAGACGAATTCAAATGCAACCAGAAAACAAAAATAAACTTTTTTTCTTCTTTTTTTGCGTGAATATTAAATGAGGGTTGATTTACACATTTGCGTCGATTGCATCCAAAGCAACCGAAAAGGACAGACGACCGGAACACCGGACAACCGCGGTTCGCGATTGCTTCACGAAGCTACTTTTTTTGCATTGCACGGCAAACACTTGTCTCGTGAACTTCGTTGTGGCTCTCGCTTCGGTCGCTTTGAGCGCATGCAAAGCAACTGTCTTAAACAGCCTTTACGGTCTAACATATCTATGCGTTTAAAAAGGAACGCCAAAGAGCTCGCTCCAACTCATAAAAGCAAAGAAACCATAACCAAACAGAAACATTCTCAACAAACGGCGCCCGGAGGTATGGTGCATGACTGAAGCGTCCTGTGGTCAGCTGCCGTGTCTACCAAACATTAGGCCCGCTACCCACGCAGAGCCACACCTATACGCGACTGGCATGGCGAAACTTCGTATCGTTTATCCAGACCGCATCCTGAATTACCGTCACTCAGCGAACCAGTGGACACTGAGTGGTACCAATACGCCATGAACAACCCTGCTTACCCGTTTTGGCTGAAATATTAGCCGCCTATTAGCTTGCATGTTCCTGGTTTGTTTATTTTTCGTGCAGTTGGGCGTTTCCGGAATCTTATGGTTCGCTTCACTTTACGATGGATTGCATCGGACGCTACAAGCGATCCCAGCAAATCCACCGCAATGAGCGTATCACGTGAGCACACTCTCCGCGCGTCGCTGTTCCCATTTATAAGGACACGTGACACTCCACAGCATTGGGTTGACTTCAGTGGCTTGTAGAGTCCACTGCAGTCCGTCGTGAGTTGGAACGGAGTGTCGTTGTGAGGTTCTCGGCTCGTAGCGGCAATTGCTTGAATATCGACCAGTGCGATGATCTCCAGAAGGCGAAGGATTGCCGTGTGCTTGTCAACGGCCCATGGCGTTCAGCAAAGCGTCGTTAGAAAGTCGTTTTCAGGGCGAGCTCGTAAAATTGCTTTTCTTTTACCCTCGATGATCGAACAACACGCTTATGTCAGCCTCACATGCGTCTGTGTACTCAAGCGTGGACCGAGGCATGCGCTGTACGCGAGTTTCATGTGCAGTAGAGCAAACATGAGATGGCGTGTTGGTTGTCGTGCTCGCGTGTTGTTGACATAAAGAAGCGAGTAGCACGCCGATGTATTTTCAGTATAATTTGTCTTGACGCTTTTTTTTCTTCTAAGGGGCCATAATATTCCGGAAATGAGACTTTATAAACTCGGCAACGCTCTAGGCGTGTTAATGATTGTGGAAAGTTTTGTTGTTCGCTTGTTTCGCTTTGAGCTGTCACGCTACCGCGCAACGCTTCATGTTTTTTCTTTTTAGAGCGCAGATTTTAGGTGACGGTTTCCGCGTCGAGCGGCGTCTCCGTCGAATTCGGCGTAACCGCGCGCGTTGCATTATGGAAATTCACAGTTTCCCCGGTAAATTTAGAGGGGAACCTGGATTGGTGTTGAGGTCACATGACGTCAATTTCCCCGCTAAATTTAGCGGGGACGTTTTTGCTAAATTTCCCGCAACATTTAGTGAGTAAATGTTCGCTAAAGTTCCCCGCTAAAATTAGCAGAAACGTTTTCGCTAACTTTCCCGCTAAATGGGAGGGGAGGAGGAGGGGAGGGTACGGATTGGGGAGAATGGGCGTACCCTCTCCTCCGTACCCTCCTCTCCTCCTCCTTCTCCTCAACAGTCGCGCTCTAATTGCGCATTACAGAGAATTGTAAACGTTTTTCTTTTTTTAATGTTACAAATTCGCTAAATAAATTAAAACAATCACTGAGGGGTGTTTCGATTGTGTGCTTAAGTCCTTGACTCCCCGTCTTCTCCTCGCCTTCTCCTTTCCTACTTTTATCTTTCTTATGTCTCGCAGAAAAGATCAAGGTTGAGGTGTGACCTTGAAGCTGAATTACGGTGTGCTCGCCTACGGTCACTGACGCGTTTAGGGCCGCCAGACGTGGCGAGGCCCTGGATCCCTATTATCGCGACACGGCCAATAGAATTGCAGCATGAGCTGATAAGAGCGCCAGAAAACGAATCACAAAGCAGCTAGCGTAAGCATACTTGGCCATGTATTGAGTTTCACAAATTTACAGTGACTATAGCATAGGGCTGCTTCAGACAATAGAGAGTTTTTGTATACTGTTCCGATACCTTTGGTACCCCCGACAACGGCACCGAATAACGATACGGACGCATACTCAAAGGCAGCTGCGGAGCATCGGGTATTGTTATCGGGGTCATCGGAACGATCTACTAAAACATTTTATTTTCGTGGGAGCATGAGCGGCTGCGTTACGACTTTTTCGCGGCTTATGGCGTCGGAGCGCGTCGCTGGAGGTCACACACAACTATGCGAAGCGCGCGAGCTGCCGATGTGTGCCTCGTCCAGATCTCGGCGGCACGCCAAAATTGACTTGCCAGGCAGTGACCAACCAGAGTCCGCGGGCTGAAGTGAGGACCGAGGCGCGCCCGACGCGCCTCTTCCTCGGGAACATCCGTCCGTGCAGATGCGTGCACACGCGCGCAGCAAGGTAGGCGAAAATCTTGGGATTGACAAGTATTTGTCTTTAACGTAAAATTAAAAGAAAAGGTTTCTAAGTTATAAATAAACTTCTTTGTGCAGCTCTATATACACTGTAAACAGGCGGCGGTCACCGGTTGTCCGATAATTTAGGCCATAGTCGATCTGGCGACCCTCCGCAGCGCCCGACCCACGTGGGTTGGCGCGCGACCCTATCGGCATGGTGCCCTGGAACGTGTCTCCGACTGGTGTGTTCTACCGCGCCCAAAAAAGTGGTTCCTCGATTACCGCCTGATGACGTCATAAAAGTGTCATGCTGTCGCCGGTCGCGATCCTGGTGGTGTCCCAGAAACGGTGGTGAATGTGGCAGACGCCTGTTCTGTTGAAGGTCGCTCTCTAGTGTTGCAGTCCGCGGAAGCTTCGGCCGCCAGAAGTTGGGACGCTGTGACGACAGCGACACTCGCGTTCGCTTGTGCTTTCCGCTGGCGTTTCTACGGTCAACCGCCAGGATCGCGACATCCGACAGCGTGACACTCCGGCTTCTGTGACGTCATTTGTTGCCACTTCCGGACCACTTTTGATGTATGGGCAGCATGGGACGCTAAACAGACCAGTCGGGAGACGCGCTCAGGCACCACGCCCATGGAGTACGTCGCCCTTTCTCTCGCTAGTTGCCGCTGACGCCGAGAGACGGGGACGCCGAGCGAAACGCTTGAAAAACCGTCCATCTGGTTGGGCCTAATGCATTTGGTCACACTGAAATACAAACATCTGAACCAGACCTTACTGCAGGTAAGAGCAGGCCAGTTTATAACTAGCGTTTTTTATTATCTTCGCTCTGGAGCATGTAAAACTGAAACGTTTAATGGGGCGAACGTACCCAAACCAAAAAAACCAGAAGATAACAACAAAAATGTCGCCAATGTCGAAGTCGGCGTAACAGCAGGATCGAACGCTGGGGCGAGACTGACTGCAGATTGCCACACGGAGCCTTTGCCACGCGTTGACTTCTGGAGACAGTCTGACCTAGAAGGTTCGGCGACTAGAACATTCGTGACTCGGGCCAGCAACAGAGATCTCGAATCTATCAGGACATTAAACTGAAAGAATAAATAAAAGACGCTGTCGCTCCAGGGAATCGAACCCAGGCTCTTTACGTGGGAGGCAAGCACAATAACCGTTAGGCCGGCCGCGCTGCCGCCATGACCGGCTGCGCGCTGCAGCATATAATCTAAAAAAAAAACTAACAGAACTATGATTTTGTTTGTAATGGGGAGCCCTGCGTAAAAATGAAAGTCCCACCAAGGCGACGATATTGGTATAGCACGTTGACGGTAGAACTTGTAGCTATAGGTCTCTTTCTCTCGTTCAGGGGGCGCTGTAGGGTCCACGGGACGCGACCACAAATGAGGTGCCTCCACAAGCTTCCGCGAGAACGCGGCCATTAATGCTGACGTGAAGCGGCGTCCTAGCGTCCCATCATGCCCGACTTATGGGTGCAAACTAGCGTCCCGTCATTGTCCACTCAGCGTCTGTCCACGGGCACTAACAGAGCGCTTCGAAAGGACGCAACGCTTCGCACAGCTACAAGGCGATCTAAACATATCCAATTTTTCTCGCCAGGGGCGCTGCTCTGAACTTGAGAGCTACAGGTATATTCTCTTATGCTCACACATCAACTAAAGAACGGTCCGGTGCCCATCGCTGCTGCGTGTTGAGTATTCACGTACCACGTCATTACTCCGTTCGCCATTAATCTGACAGGAAAGTGGAAGCTAAGCGTTCGCCGTACCAAACAATCACCGTATTTCATCGCCTGATCTCGCCCTCTCCGCTCGGGCATGCGCAGTAAGCTTGATGCCGTGCTGGAAGACCAACGGCTGACTGGTCCAACAAGCATGGGATTACGACATTCGATGATAAGACGCAGAAGAATCAAGCACGAATCCCTGCATTTTTGAACGAATCAATGACCCAGGTAGCACATTTCTTTGGGCCAAAGTTTATCCTTTGTGAGGCAATTTATGGATGGCCCAATAGACCCTTTGCTGTTTACAAACATGAACTGCCGCTTGCGTGCCAAGCGACTTGCGGTCGCACCGTCTGTGCAAGTCTGTTGAGCTTGCGTATGTCACCAGTGCTAGAAAGCATAAATGCTATACGGACAACAACTTTGGAGGTTTAATGAGGGCATTCGGCTGCAGCAATATTACATCTTGGAGGAGGCAAGTTGGTTTACGAGAATACTCGAAACATTTTAACAGGTCTCGCACTCCTTCGTTCATTGGGCGTTCACCTGGAGAATTGGTGGTTAGACGTTACATCTACATTTCAAACAACGGTGTTAAGGTGGCTTTTGTTAATTTTTTTTATAAACCGGAAGTTCTCTGGTCGTTAAAGACTGAAGCCCCACCTGGCGGCGTTTGGCATGAAAAGGGTCTATCTATAGTCCCCCAAAAGTCAAGGTATAACAATTGACACCCTTTGGCAAGAGTCTGGCTGTTTTAGCCCCAAACTACCAAGCAAATGCTATAGTTAGGCTTCACCGCCTGGTTGTTTGGTTGTTCACCCGGCTTCTTGGGCCTTAGCTTCCTGAGGAAATGCCAGAATTAGGCTTCATTTTTGGTTATTTCTGTTTTACCTGCCAACCTTGGGGCTAAGCCGCCTAACAAATGCAAGAATTAGACTTCACTTCTGGTCGTTCGGCTGATACATGGCATTCTCAGTTCATGTCTAGCACCTTGGCATTCATGTGGCGGACCAGATGAATGTCCTAGAAAAGCCAAGAAGGAGCAATTTATCACCAACTAGCGCCTTTGAGCAAACCGTCTTGAGGCCATGTTAGGCACCCAGGATTACCATACTTGCGCCAATTTGGCTTTTTTTTTCCTGTTGTTTGAAAGCCAGTCTTGTTCACGTTATAAAAAATTAATCGATTACCATTACAATCCCTCTTGGTCAAAACGTATTCACTTAGATAAAGTGATTACTTGAGAAGAAGAGTAACTGTCATGTTGCATGATAAAGTAACTGATACTTTTCGATTTCTACAGATTTTCAAAACTACATATTTTTCTGCCGGTTAAAAAACGGCTATTTCGTCATGTTCATTATTAAATTAGAATTACCGATTTATAAACAAATTAACTTCTTAATCCCAAATTTCGGTAAACCATCCGCTTGTTTCGGGGATTCATTGGCAAGAAACATGAACAAAGAAAGGGCGCCATTAGAAAGGGAAGAAGAATAAGTGATGATCAAAAGTAATATAATACCATCCAAAGGTAACCAGATTACTCGTGTGGCTAATTCCATCGTAAATGTATTCGAACGATTCCAAAATTACTAAAAAAATCGAATGTAAGTACTTTGATTGCTTGGTAACCAGTGCCGTACAAGTCTGCCGGAGGAGATAGCTATTTAATCATGAAATATCCCTACTTTGCTTTGTTTTCTCCTTGAACTATCAAGATTAACACGCCTGTCAGCAGACTCTGCGTGCCCATTTATTCGTTTGCCACCGACGGTTCTCATGCCCGTACAGCAATCATCACCCAAAGGCACATCTGGCCCATCGGTCAGCGCATCTCCTTCCGTTTATCATCTTTTCGATTAGCGGATTGTTTCGTCCATGGCGTCGCCGTGGATTAGCGCTGCCTGCACGCTCGTCTCTTTCCCGTTTTTGATTGTCTTCTTTTGCGTTCGTATGAATGCTTCTGCGGCCACAGGGACGTCTCGTCCTCATTACAGGATGGAGCGCTAATGGCATTCCGGTTCGTGTGGTTGGGTTTGCGGTCGGCTCTTGCGAGCATCCCACGCCGATTTGTCAACGGCGGCCGGAGGGAACGTACAAGGCAAATAGACAGGCCGAGGGAAAACATTACAACCGAGGTGGAGGGAAGGAGCAAAGATTCAGTGCCACTGGATGGCCGTCCGGAAGAACCGGACAGACAATGTAGATCGTTTCGTTCCTCTAGCGAAACACGACGAGTGGATCGATATCTCTTACTTAACTTTTCAGTTGTTTCGGTTTTTTTCTCCTGTTTATGATGTCTTGTATCCGGAAGAAAAACGACAGTGCCCATGCGAACTAAACGTGTTTATGCGAGTCAAAACATTTTGTTCCCTAGCACATCGAGTGATAAAAAAGAAAAGAAAACGACATGCGAACTGAGGGTGCGTATCCGACTCAGAGGGCTAGAGGAGTAGATGTCGGTACGTCCCGTCGTCTAAAGAAAGAAAAGAGGCCTTCGGCGGCTGGGATTCTTTTTATGACGCCAGACGGACTAAGAGGGGTTTGGTGCGGTGGGTGGTGGTGTGGAAGGGACCTGCTTCTAGGGTGTCATTGCTATATTTTTTCGGGGTGGTCACCCACGTTAGGAGGGAGCTCTGTCGTGTTAGCGACGCTCTTTTGTCTGTAATTGAGTTTCCTTCTTGTGCCGGCTTTCTATAGTCTGATGGGTGCGAGTCCCGGTCCGTTTCTTTTTGTGTCCCCGTACCTCATGATTGGGTCAGTTGGTGCCAAAGCCCATTCGGACTTGTGTTGTTATTTTATTTGTTTACGCGTCAATCTCATTGCGGTGCTGGTCTTATGTGTAACATGACCAGAAAATTGCGTGTTATCCGGCTTGAGATCTTGCACATCCCTTTAACTGGCAGCCATTTGTAGTGTACTATCTTATTTATTCATTTGCTTGTATTCTCAATTACGTTGAAGACGTTTGTTCGAGGTGGTCTTGTGGCGGAATACGACAATGCCGATAGGTGCCTTACACTGCGGGTATTCGTATAGAGACTTCGAAAGGGTCACATATTTGACTTGTTTTATCTTCAGTTCTCACACAGCACACACGATGTTTCGGGGATGAAAGATTAGTTCGATTATCATAGAACTTGACGAGATTCCGATAGCCTTTCAAAGTTAGCAGAAGATTTAATCAGTAGCGCTTCCACAATTTTTTTTTTTTTTTTTTATGGGAGGCATACGTGGAAGTAATATTAGTAACTGTGTGACACGAAGATTAAGAGTAAGGAAACCAATCGCTGCACTGAGGGTTCAATCAGAGCTATATCAAACCCGCAACAACTGACACATTTCATGTGACTTCTTTGTGCTATAAATTTATATAGACGGAAATAAATATATTGTACGCCAAGCGACCACTGATGTTGTTGTTCGTATGTTAAGCGATAATTTTACCAACCGATACGACGGTTTCGATTTACACATTTTGATCACGCCGCGGTTCTTGAAATGTCGCGCCATTTTACTCGCAGTGCTAGGTTTAACTCTTATCCCCGAATATTTCAACCCCAACTATTCTCACGATGAATGCACCCAACCTGGAGCCTTGCACGTTCCCCTCTAGCAAAACATGGACACGCCGATGACACAAATACGGTGACACGAAAGCTCCGAGAACGAACTAACAGTTCTGCTCGTTTGTGGCCGCGATCGGCACCTCCAGCCGAGCCAGTGCTGATGCCAGATGCCTAAAGCTCTTCAGCGAGCATTCTGAAGCGACACTAAATAACACCTCTTGTTCGAACGCATTATGATTCATAAGACAATTTAATGTTAAGGGGAAGCAGACATTGGTTTGAATCGGTAGTATATACCTTAACGCCGCGGTCAGACTGCTAATACATAGCACAAAAGACCGTCTGCAGATAGAAAACCGTTTTTGCACACCCAATACGGTACCATGGGCCCTCCGATACGAAACTACGCATGCGCTATTCCAGAAGACTCGCACATGCGCAGTTTGTACCCTATGGCCCATGGTACGGTATCGGGTGTGCAAAAGCGGTTCCCTAAAACTTTCTACTGTCTGACGCCTGTCCCTCTCTTGTATGACGGTCCCATTCGTCACACACAAACTGTCTGCAGACATGTTCGTAGTATGTGTACGTATGCAGCAAACATGTTCCGAACAAATTCGAAGTATGTACGCAGATCATTCTATCATCATTTTCAGCAGCGATCACCATGTCTTTTGTATAATGTATGAAGAGTGTGACTACGGTTTGGGGTGTCGAAGTTGATAGTTAAATATTCGGAGCACTACCAATGCGCCATAAGCGCTCCTGCTCTCTGAGGTCCCGCAGCCCGTAAACATGTAACCGCGAACCCCCCACTGGAGGGCTAGGACCCTTACATTCCGGCCTTCTATGCCGCCCGACGCGCACCACCCGCGTGCGCGCTCAAGGGGGAACAACTGCGGTCGAGTACATAGAATACACTCGTATCCCTGTTTCGCGAATCCGATCGACATTGAACGAGACTCGGGGCGACCCGTCGAAAGGCATTTATTCGTAAGTGGGCACTCGAGGGGAAGCACGCGCTCAGCGAGCCCGGCGTCACTATACCGTGTTCGAGGGGCACAGCTGAGCGCGGAAGCTTCCGCACCGGGGGCTATAAGAGCGCGTGAAGCGAGCTCGCTATGGATCGGATAAAGCGCAGCAGGCGTTAGAGGTAACGGTTGTGCATAACGATTCGGGATTTGCGCATCGGAGTGGTGAGGTTACTTGCTCGCATTTTCACGCATGAAGGGGGAGTGCTGAATCCGGGCATCAGGATACGAGACAGAGTGGGCCGTAAACTAAGTCCATTTGTTTTGTCATTTCTATGTTATTATGTAATACGTGAAAACGAGCTGGAACGGGTCACCGCCGTCACCACATGCATACCATAGAGCGTATAGATAGACAGGACACGCGTATTCCTCGAACATCCTTGAATTTGAAGCGTGCACAAGTCACATTAGTTAATGCAATGCTTTCGGAAACAAGAGATGGCATTGTCTAAGGTTGCACCGCTTTAACCGTTTGTTTATGACGTACTTATATTAAACGATACGCCTTTTGTCTCGCATGCCGCGCTTATGCTTCAAACGCATTTCCTAAAGTGCGCTGGGTTTTTTGCCAGCATAAATTTATGTTTTTACTCCTTCAAAGAGTGTACGCATTGCTCGTATGCCCAGGAGATGTTCGTTTGATGTCTGGTGTGTCACTTGTCGAGTGAAAGTTTGGCACTGCGGGAATAATATACAGTGTTTCGTGTTTTTTTTTTTTATGGAACGAGACATTCACTGTACTGTCAATATGAGACGCTGTGTTGCGGTGGTTCTACACTTTTCTCAAAACACGTCTTGTATTCAAAGCTGGTGTTGCAACTGTGGTTCAGCAAGACATTAGTTCCAGTTGCTAAGTATCAAAGGTTGCTCATAATATTGATGTACAGTGTGCGGTTTGAGGCTGTAGTCAGCGTCAAAGTTCGTAAAAACGAATATAAATATCCAATATTATGCGCCACTTTTGCACCATAACGACCAACAGCACGCGAGACAACCTCCTAAAAACAAAATGCATATCATCTGTGTGTTCCGCCGCTTATTTTTCGGTGCAATATATCATGAAAATACATGTTTCGCGCTATACTTGTTATTTTTCGATTTACAATTTTCTGAGAATGACGGTATGTGCTATTAAAACCCACGAAATAAAATTATGATGTTTTGGTGGATTGCTGTTATCAGTTTTTTGTTTTTTTTTTTTTTACCTGGGAGCTCGCTACAACGATGCTGCTCTATAGAAACCGAAACATTACGTGGGCAGCCAACGTAGCCAATGTTTAAATTGACAAGCAATCCAAAAATTCTTGAATTGCTCACGGTTGTCCATTACATTATAAGAAGCTCATTTTAGGAACCCTTAAAATATGCATGTAGTTCTATACAAAAATACCCAGTCGCGTACGTGCAAAACCAGTTACATTTAAATAGATATGCCTGTAAAATAGGTCACATTCGACTACGCTGCATTGGTGGTGTCTTGTTTCGACGAATGAAATATACATTATCAGTTGACTACATTTATTTTATCTGTCGTTTCTTTAATTATTCTTTTTTGTGCGCTAAACGGCCATTGCGTACTTAAGAAATGGAGCAAAACAGAACTAGTGACAGTCAGGTGAGATTTGACCGGACACTTCAGAAATAACATTCTTTTGTTTACCAGCAAGCACCTCGTAATTTGTGTTCAGCCGACCGGAATATCACAAAGACCTCCCGTGGGGTAAAGTGGACAGGAAGGGCGGCCCGCACAGCCTCGTGTCAAAAGAAGCGCAGGCCCGTCAGGCACGTGCCAGTTGCCAAGCGCTTCGTAATCGTTGGGACGCAATCGCGTAACCACGTTAACCACCTCTCAGTGTGCGCGTGCTAACGGACAAAACAAGAGAGAACACCCCCGATGAAACAGAAACAACCGCGCCAAACAATAACGCAACAAAGGGAGCAAACAGCGGCCAACAATAACGCAGAAAACAATGCAAACATAAAATTGAAAGAATGATTGGAGCGTGGCGCAAAGAGCGAAGTGGCAACCGCATGTTACAATGGAGGCAGAAAACAATTTCGGTGTGCACGCGTGGCGTGTCCAGTGTCCCCTGATGTCAATCCTGATGTGTGGCTAGCGGTTACGCGCGTTCAATTGAGGCGGTGTCTGGGCGCAGCCGAAGTGTGTGCTCCGAGCGCTGAGGTGAGCAGTCCAGCTGCGCAGAGTGGACATGGTTCGGTGGCAGCGCACATATACCCGCTTTTATGTGCCTCATTAATGTATGTTGGAAGGAAACACATTGTTATTTCTTTAAATAATGCTTTATTGCAAAAGATTATAGCCTTTATTAAAAACGTGCATACATCTCCTCGAGATATTTGTGGGTTTCTGAACTACTCCTGCTACAGCTTCGACGATGCGCACAATATGATCATATATATATATTGAAATCTGTTTAAGTAATGTGGTAACAGACGCGTTTATGACATATGCGCCTCCACTTCCAAGCGAACATAAACAGTCAAACCCAAGCAACCGGAAATAAATGTCATCAGCGATAATTTTTAGGGGCGAATGCTCACTATACCTAACTTGTATGCTTTCCACTCTTGCTGTAAGAGTCTTCGACTGATGCGTTCAGCGTCTTCTCCCACCCAAAAATTAAAAGTGGCCCTGAATCGGCAACAAATGACGCCACAGAAGCCGGCCTGTCTTGTTGTCGGAAGTCGCGACCCTGGTGGTTGGAGCGAGAAGTTCTCAGCTAAAGGTATAAGCGAACGTGAATGTCAATGTCATCGCGGCGCTTCAACTCCTGGGTGGTGATGTTTGCGTGGACCGATAAGTTAAAGAACAACCTGCAGAAAAAAAGAGAACAAAAAAACAGGCGTCTGCCAGATCCATTAGCGTTGCTGTCGTAGCGCCGTGATTGTGGCCTCTGGCAACGTCACATTTTTAGGACGTCAGGAGACGGAAAACGCTTGACCACTTTTTTATGGCTCGGTGAACACACCGCTCAGAGACGCGTTCCAGGCACCATACTATCAGTGCAAATATAACCTAAGCAGGGCTAGCACGTGCTTGAGGAAAATACACTAACATTAGGGACGACATCTTGTGTCATCTACCAGGGGAGGCCACTCATTGGGTAAGTTTATCAGTGACCAGAGAAGCGCCGGAAACGCAGACATGCTCAAGGGTGTACTCTTGCATAAAATGCGAAGGACTTTGGATAACGGATTCTTATACACTGCAGCCGCTTTACGTCGGTCGGTTATTGCCTTTGGAAAACAATTTTCGCTCTATTTCTATATATAGAATTGCGTAATGTCATCCGCTTGTCAACTAGAAGCTTGCCGAATACAATTTCAGACGCCAACGTTTTGTGCTTTTCCCTTATGTGTATATTTCAAATATCGTTGATGGTAGGCCACAAAACTAGAAGGCAAGACAGGCAGAACAGAATGCCACCATACCAAAATTGGTGAAATAAAGGAGATAAGCAAAATCCCCAACTTTCTTGGTAAAAGGGAGGCAACTTGCGAACTTTTAGAAAACAAGAAACAGAAAATCAGGAAGGCAGTAAAGTGCCTCCATTACAGAAATGAAGTCAGGAGGAAAGTCGCTTCCAGTACGCACACAAAACAAATTGCTGCGGATGGCGGCACGCCTGGGAAAAGCTAGCGTTCCTGATTGGCAGTTGGGCGGATTTGTCGTGGTAAGCATGCCCGTTGCGACGCCCCCTCGCGGTTTCAGTGGGCGTTTTTGGTTACCGAGGAAAGAAATGGAAATGAAAGCGGGGAACACGGTTACGACAATGGTGGGCAAAGTCAAAAAAAGAAGGACGACGTTGTCCAAACCGGACGCGGAGTGCGGCGGTGTCCGGCTGTCAATATGACAACGTTGAAGCGAGGTGACATCTCTATATTTATGTCCAGCCACCGCTAGTCTTTCTTTTGTTTGTGGGTTCGGGGGAGGGCGCTAGCCTCCCGGGGTCCGTTTTGAGGTGAGATAACTAATGACCAGTTGGCAACGGGGGGCCGAGTCTCAATTGTCGCGTCGTCTGTTGCCGATTTCTAACTGGTGGTGAGAACAGTCGCGCACGAGTCTATCTGAGGGTCGAGTTTCTGAACATTCACGCTTTGCTTTTGCTGTTTTAATAGAAGTGTCCGACGCAGTGAGTCGTACGGGCCAGCAGGGTGGTCTGTTGAAAACGTATAATTAAGGCATTGCTCATATCCCAAAACACATTTTAAAAGATACTATTAGTCAGACGTTAATGCTCCTGCTTGTCTCAATATGTTTATTGATTTGGGTGTTGTTTTGATAGTTATTCGAAACGTTTTACTCAAGAACATAAACCTATGACCCGAGAAGAGCAGGGGCATAGTAGTCTGCCCAAAGCATGTTAATTTTGTTTTTTAACGTGGTAACGATTCGTTTGATTAGAAAGTAAAAAGAGTCAATATGTATGGCCTGTACCAGTGTTGCTGGAGTTGCCACTCGGGAGATAGAATGATTCCGGAATCATTCTGCACTTTCGTGACCCCGGAATGAAATGTGAATTGAATGGCGGCAGCTCGGGGGTGAATGGAATCAGAATGGAATTAGGTGACTTTAGCATTCAATGGAGTGGGAATGGAATAGATTCTGTTCTTACGCGAGCTGTGTCGATTTTCATCGAATCCCGGACTAAAGCTCACCGGACAAAAGCTCACCGGACAGAGGCTCACCGGACAAAAGCTCACCAGACAAAAGCTCACCTATTTTTTCACAGACCCGGACAAAAGTTCACCAGAAGAAAATTTAATGTTGGTCTTAACACAAGTGCGGACAACTTAGGTGCATGCACGCGACACTAAAAAGCAACGATAAATTAAATCTGACAGGCGCATGGTTTGTTCATTAGAGTAGGAAAAGGTTCATTTATCAAATGTTTTAGAAGCCAATGCAGTCCCCTACTATCTCCAGCAGTCTTGGTAGATCTCGGTGTCCCTGGAACCCCTCGCAAATATTTTTCAGACGATTCTGCAGGCGCGGAGTGGATTTTCGCATCCGCTTCACTGGGGACTCACTTCTCCGGGCTTGAGTCGGTGCCGTGGCAACGAGCGCCTGATTTTGCTGTAGGCATTCAATCAGCCTCCAGACGCTTCGATGAGCGTGGCGGACGGGCTTCTGGAACCCGGTATTCCATCCTCCGCAGGTGTTGTTCGTCCGGTCTTCATCTTGAAGAGTGGCGTCGTACATATTCCACTATTCGGGGGAAACTCCGGTCGTCATGGGCGCACAGTCAGGCAAAGGGAAAAATTCGCTCTGGGTGCCGCCACAGAAGGAGCAGAAGCATAACGGAAGGGGCCGTTGACATACGTGCAATCAAAGTAGTCCAGCAGGTCGCCGATGTCAACAATAGACTTTTCCCTGATGTAGGTTAGTCCTTTGAGCACATGCTGTGGTGGACGGAACGCCTGCCTATCCAAAATTCCGCACAGCTCTCTAAATTGGACATCTGTCTTGTACTTGTCCAAAAACCTCAACTCTCGTTTCTTCAAAATATTTTAACAATTCGCAACCCAATGGTTTGTATATTAGAGTTTTGCTTCAGTTTCCCTTACACATCACCCTGAAATAATGCTTGATTTCAAATACATTTACGACGCACAATGACGAAAAGAATTAAATGTTCTTAGCCATTCACTTCAAATATTACCCTGCACCCCAAGAAAACCCATGCATTAGTAATGAAGCGACATATGTGCATAACCTTTATGTGCGCGTTTAGCGTTACATAAGCACAATGAAAAAGCGAGGACACCAAAGGGTCACTTCGCTTTTGCGGTCACTTCGGGTTTAAAAACTTCGGTTCACGAAGTTTTTTGGGCGTGCTACAAGGGTGCTCCGGCATATCTTGAGTCAAGCAAGCTTGATCTTATCAGCTTCACTCAGTTTCGGTGACCTAAATTGTGGTCCGAAATTGTTGCTTCTCTGCCTGTTATGGCTTATGTGTCGACACCTTGGCATGGGATGGGGTACCAGTTCTCCTAAAAATAGTGCAATGTCCATCGCGTCTGCACTTTATCCCAGCCCGTATTTTACACGGGTAGCCAAAAAAAACTGAGGTGAGCTTTTGTTTAGGTTTGTAAAAACCGGGTGAGCTTCTTTCCGGTGAGCGCTTGTCCTGTCAGCTTTTGTCCGGTGAGCTTTTGTCCGGCGAGCTTTTGTCCGGTTACCATTCTCATCTGGCCCTACGGGCTGACGGCTGTGTTCTTATGTGAGCTGTGTCGATTCTCATTTAGGGCCTACGGGCTTACGCCGCAATTCGCTAGTGCATGGAAAGTTGCTCTTCAAACAGCATCTTTGAACAAGAGGTGTCTGACGGTTTGATTGACTCACTGGCTTATGCTCCTTTGGAGCAACCAAATCTGAATAGCTGTAAAAAGTGTCTAAACTAGAGGCCAAGCTCTTTACATCCACTGCAAAAATCTGTTTCTTAACCCATTGTGCTAGGTTTTTGTGCAGCGCTGCCCACAGGTGGTACATTTGTTTTGATAAAATTTGTAAAGAGCAAGCTTACCTGAGGAAAAAGTAAAAAAAAGAAAAAAAGATTGAGAAAGGCTTAACACCTATGAAAATGCAGCGAAGCCACCGGTCCTCAAACAAGAGGGCGCCCTATTGTTTGAAGACCGGTAGCCATTTGAGTCCGGGGGTCTCACAGTGCTATAAGTGGCCATTTCCAAAAGATAGCGTGTATATTTGATTTCGTAAATACTGCGAAACCCACCATCCAATTAAGAACCGGAAGTTGTTCGGGGCTATTTGCACACTGGCGCCACCACCTTTCAAGTCACGCGAGAAAGAGCGAATAAACAAATCAATTGAGGCTTCTGAAGTAACATTTACTCTAGTTGACTATCTAGCTTCCGTTATCTCTTGGAGCAGTATTGCTTAACATCTCTACGTTAAAACCACCAGCACATAAAGTATTCAGCTTACTTTTATTTGCGCAAGCAAAATGAGCACTCAGAAAATCCAGACAAGAAGACAAATCGCCAGCAGGGGGGGAAAGGGGGGGGCGTAGATAATAGATATAATAACGTGCTTAGTTCGTGTAATAATCCTTCATAGTCTTCAGTGATGACACTAAACCTAGACAACTCTCATTCAATGTTTTCCTTAATCAACATTGATACACAACCTCCTCGGCTTCCAGCGCGATTTTGAAAAAAAGGTTTGTACACAGGCAATCTGAGAACATTACTATATTGGTACGAGGTTTCAGAAAACATGATAACGTCGAAATAACTAAACTCAGAAAAAAGCATTCAAGATTAACGCATGGAGTGTTAGCCGTTCGAATCTTGAAATGATGATAGCGGGTTGAACAATACCCTTCTCCGATGCATGTTGGAAACTAAGAAGAACACATATAACCTGATAATTTTATGACAACAAAAAGCAACAACAATAGAAGAAAGAACGACAACAAGAAGGGTATGCACTCCAGCTGCTTAGCTCATGTTCGCTCTTCACAGTTATGGTGCGGTTACCGGCCTTTCTACTGAAAACGATATTTCCATTTTGGCACCATGCAAACTGGTAATTGCGCTTTCTTGCCCACTGTCTTGTGAATCCCGGACAAAAGCTCACCGGACAAAAGCTCGCCGGACAGAAGCTCACCGGACAAAAGCTCACCTGTTTTTTCACAAACCTAAACAAAAACTCACCTATTTCTTTTTTTTTTCTGCAATTTCCGGGAAACACGGGCTGAGATAAAATGCGGACGTGATGGACATTGCACAATTTTTAGGAGAACTGGCATTTATTTGGTACCCTCAAGGCCCTCAGGCCTTGAGGGTACCTTTTAATTCCGAACTATGTACCAACACGCCCAAGCCTCGACTTTAGAGCTTATCAAATTGTTGCTTGCCGTAGTTGGCGCTTGATTTTTGGTGTTTTCCGGGTGTTTGTCATCCGGGTTTATCTGAGCTATTAAAATTGAACGCGTACAAAATAGAGCTTCGCGCTTTGTTACAAATACCTACACCTTTCGGTCAAGCGTCACCAAACTTAAAGAGCAACTTGGCTGGCACTCACTGGCTTTACGACGAAAATGTTTGCGATTAAAACTTTTTAGAAGTATTTTCTTACAAAACACACGCATTAACAAGGTTAAGTATCTTCATAGTCCTGATTACATTTTCTCAAGGGTAGATCATTCGCTTAAAATTAAAGAAATTAGATGTAGAACAGAACTGTTTAAACATTCCTTTTTTCCAAAGAGCATTCATGAGTGGAATGCCCTGCCTGAACTTGTGGTGACAGAAACCTCAGATGCCAGCTTTTCTTCTCTCCTATTGGACCTATAAGACTCTCTCAGTGTGCAATATCCTGTATTGTGTTTTAGTAGTTATACTTGTATTGTGTTTCTTTTAGGTTATTACTTTATAATGTGCTTGCTGATTGTATTCCTTTTTTCTTGCAACAGATATTTGACATTTTTTTATTTTTTTGCATTTTTTGTGTATTGGTGCTCTCAAGCACTATGTTTTACTTGTGTTTAACAAGTGTGATGTAACCATCTTTTATGTATTTAAACCCCCTACTGCAATGCCCGCTGGGCGATGTAGGTACTGTATAAATAAAGTATAAATAATGTAAAACTGTTCGGAGTTAGGTGCAGCTTCTCCTTGTGATTCGTTGTTTGGCATTCGGCTTATTTCGAGATTTCTTTGACAGCAGGGGGATTATAGAATGCTCACGACTTTCCACGCCCGGCGTACCTTAAGCTCTCAGTAAATATCCTAAGTATGAATCGCAAAAATATATTTCAAAATGCACCAACTGCAGTAACAACGGAGGTCAGAACCGCAGAGGTCAGAACCGGGGTTATTAAATGACGAGGAAACAATTATGTAGTGAAGCGAAGCATGACGCACAAGGAATAAATAGTAAAAAAAAACTCGACTAAATAAGTTTAATAGGTACTCGACAGGATTTTTTTATTCGCGAATGAAGAACTCGGCGAGAGCTTCAAGGCCCCTCTCAATGGATGATACAGACTGGCGCTATGATTCGTTAAAACTGACGGACGGCTGTCGGCTCCGCGTGCGCTAGGAGCCTAAATTTCACTTCCCATGGCCCACTGAGCCCGGTGGTTATTTGCACAAGGGCCACGTGCGAACCCTTTGTACCGGCCGATTACCCTTTGGATGCCTTTCCCGGAGCCGTCATGCCGCCGGCCCGCATTCATCCCGAACCTCGTTCAGAGATACTGCCTTTGTTCATTTATTGCGATCTACCAGAGCCTGCTCGCGATTATTAGTTTCAAATTCGCCAATCCGGAATTTGAGGATGGTTACTGTATTGTCTCGAGTATAGTACGGGAACTATATACGCGTTTAAAAGTTTAAATCTTACCCTGAGGGTAATACAGTGATGTGTAAGTGTATTATTTTGTGTGTTTGGATTTTTGAGGACTTTCAAACTGTGGTCTGGTTCGTAATTAGGCGGACTATCGTCCACAAGAAATGGAACATGCAAGGCGAGAGAGCCTGATACGTGCTTTTGTACACGTGTTTTTTTTTCAACACAATTTTTATTAGAGTTTGAGAGTTGACGTTTTGGTCATTTTCTGTTTCCCCATGGCGCGAGCTTACGCTTTGATACCACCGACTAATTCCTCATCTTTTTTTTTTTTCAGCAGTCTATACTCCGTTTCACCTTCAGTCCGAGCGCAACGGACGCTAGGAGCCATCCCAGCCAATCCAGCGTTGAGAGAGTGTCATGCGACCTTGAGCTCTCTGTGTCGCTCCGCCCAACCGGTAGGTCACGTGATTTTCTCCCGGCGCTGGATCGGCTGGGATAGTTCGTGGCGTCCACTGCGCTCGGACTGAAGGTGGAACGAAGTATAGTTAAGCATTTTTTGTATACCGTCTTTTCTGGACTCTAGACCAAGGACAGTAATCCAATAAATATAAAAGTTTATATCTTACGCGATGCAGCAGACGTAAATCGTGCGTGGATCGTGCGTGAATCTTTTTTTCAAAAACGTTTATTATGACGAAACGTCGTAAACTTCGGGAATTACGTTTCCTTTTATTTTTGTCAGGAATAATTTTTAATACACAAGTGTCTTTCATTGGTAATAAAGCCGACAACTGTCAAGGTGTGCTGTCCGTGAGAATTTTAGGAGTGTACACCGGATTCGGACTATAGTTTGAAAAACACGGCACGACCATAGACAGTGGCTCTGCGAAAAGTGAGGAGAGCGTGCATTAAAACTATACCCGTTTTAACGTAAAAGAATAAAAAAAAGTTTTGCGTTTTGTTTATACGTGGCGCGAAGAAGTTCTTACGACATTTTGTTGTCGGAGGAAAAAGCGATGCTTTTAGCGTTTTGAACGTGTCCGTCTTGATAAGATAACATATATTCGATCTAGCATTCACCTACATATATGGTGATTATCAACATAAAGGCAAAAATTAGTGACCCTACGCGAGGAACCGGATTTTGTTTTACTACGGTTTTTGAGGCGAAAACGAATATAGAAGACAAAACCTTGCCCCCCCCCCCCCCGCCCTTTTTTTCTTCTTTCTTTTCAAATGTCATTACTAGTAAGTCCAAGTAGAGCCTCCGAACTTGAATCAGCATCGACGCCCGAGAACTTCGCAGCATGCGCGACGTTAGAACGCAGCGACGTCAAGACGGAAGCGTCTTTTTGCGGTGGCTTTGGTCGAGCTTGAGCATGTTTGCCGCTTTGCATGAGTCGGCGATATCCTCACCATGGCGACATGCTCAGACCGTGTCTTCTAGGAAGTTATGCTTGGAGAGAGGGAGGGGACTGTGAAAATGGGAGCAAAAGACGGGTGAACGGGGCGGGGGGAGGGGATTGGAGGGTTATTGTACTTTGATCAGCAAACAACTGATTGTAGGGGTTGGATTCGGGGGCTCCCTTTTAGCGCACCTGAAAAGAAAGATTTTTCTTTTATCGTCATTTGGCATTTTTCAGGGTGATGGATGCGTGTGAACGATACGACCGGAGTTAGACTGGGCGGTGCGGCGCAACACGCGACCTGTTCTGCCAGCGTGGAATGGTAGAGCGTATGCGTGAGAAGGATGCAGACATTAAAGAGTGAGAAGGAATATCTGAGTGTGATACTGTTTACACTCCTCGGAATCAATCTGCTCTTTAATCTGCACTCTTCTTGTAGTGTTCGTTAATTTCGCCGGTCGCGTGATTGCGTGTGTATGGAGCTACGCGTCTGCGTGCTCGTCGCGTTTACTAGGGTGACGTGACTGGTAGGCTTCTGAGCGTACAGGTGTGCATGTGTAAGGAGAGAGAGAGAGAGATATAGAGAGAGAGAAAGCAACCGGGAGAAGTGGTGTGACGACGTGAGCGATCGTTTGTAAACAAGGCTTACCCTATGCTCGGCTTTAACACGCTCGCACCCCGAGTGGCGTTGTATTTACTGTCAATAACGTTGCCTGAACCCGCCGTAATTATTCCCCGACTTGAGCTGAGCGTGTTAGGACCGTGCGTGATATCCAATTCGTGCTTTAATGGGAGTCGTCGTTAGCGATCTGGAAAACATGGTAATAGGGGGAAAAAAAAACGAACATCGCATTCAGCCAATCGCAGTTGGCCTCGAATGAAGTGTGGCCAACGGGTTTTTCGTTTACGATAGCTCGGAGACCGATGAGAGACCATAATCCAGACTACGGTACGGTACTCGATCATTGCAAGTAATGAAATTATTTGTAATCGATAGCTCTTTCGAGTAATTTTGTAATAATTATATTACATTTATTAGAAAGTATTGTCAGCAGTAATCTGAATATTTTTGGAAGTACTGAAATTACTCGTAACGGGTAACTTATTTTCCGTTCCGTTTCTAATGGCGCGCTTTTGTTCGCACAAGTTTCCTACCGAGGGGTCCTCGAACCAAATCTCCGACACGGGGATGGTTTACCGAAATTGGTAGTTTAAGATATAGTTCATAATCCGGTGATTGTAATCCAATAATAGAGAGTTTTAGGGAACCCTTTTGCACATTCGGTACGGTACGATTGGTCCTCCGGTACGAACTGCCCATGTGCGAGTCTTATGCTGTAGCGCATGCGCAGTTCGTACCGGAGGGACCATCGTACCGTATCGGATATGCAAGAACGGTTCCCAAAACTCCTAATGGACAGTACAAAAGACCCGTTTTCATACCGGTAAATAAATCTGTCGTTTTGAAGAAGCCTTCTACTGCCTGGTGTTAATTGTTGCAGTCGACAATTATACTTGTCCCCTTTCGAAAGAACTCTTCCTCTTTTGTAGTTAAAAGCTGACTTGTACAAGATTAAAAAAAAGTATTTAAGTTCCTGAATAACAGGCTAAAAAGTAACTGAGTAGACTACTAAATACTTAAATTTGAAAGGTATCTGAGCAGAGTGCTAAATACTCATAAAGGTAACTCGTTACTTCCAAGATACCCTTAAGTTACAAATTGTTTTAAAGAGCAACACAAAATGGCTGCAGAAACCACTATTGGTGGTTGTCCATGAATTGCGATAGCAGTCGTCATGCTTACCTCCTCCTTTTGTTACGAGGAACGCTAAATTCAGGTTCCCCGTTAAACTTAACGCGGAACCTGAATTTGTCTAAGTTCGTGACGAAAGGTCACGTGCCGTCAATTGTTTTGCCATATTTAGCGGCGAAACTCAATTGGAGCATAGGTCACGTGGCGGCAAATTTTTCTAGTAAATTTAGCGGGGAAACTGAATTGTTGCATAGGCCACGTGACGTAACTTTTCCGCCAAATTTAGCGTATAATATCGACGACTTCGGCCAGATACCCAGAAATCTGTAATGATGCCATCCTATTAAAAACATATCCAGATCATGTTGGCGTGTAAGATATTTTGTGCACCACTTCCAAGGCACACTGTGCTTCTGATTGAAGTCACTGTACAGTTACGCCCTTCGTTTCCTAAGATTCCAGTGATTACCGCAATTTATATCGCCGTGTTTGTGCAGATCTAAGTTCTTCCTGTTATTACGTTTCATCCACTCCTCGCATATACAAAGGTAACTATATTCGTCGCTCAAAAGGCTCTTTCTCGGCAGCACCTTCGGTCGAAAATGGCGTCCAGGAACCAGGGACAGAGAGGCTTGGAGGAGGCAATGGCATTGCTCTTTCGCTCACAGGGGCTACTAAAACTTTGCTACTGAACACGTTGGTCCGACAAGAAATTTAGCCAGTCCAATAATTTCTTAATTAACATTGTTCTAAGTCAACTTCTAATTCACATGGTGCGATTTTACTTGCGAGTTCCGCAGTTGTGACTGTTGCTCGTGCAGCAAAAAGTACGTGGTGGAGGCTGCGGTGCCCGACGTCGCTGTTGCGGATTCGCAAGCTAAACCGCGCCATGTGAATCGGGCTTCAGTATTAAAGCACAGAATGGTTTTAAACGGAACTCTCTAATCCCAAAACTTCGTGCATTCGTCTGTGCGTGAATGTCCCTCTAAATTTAGTGGAGGAACTGATTTCACGTGTACTAAACTTGAATCCAGATTCCTCGCAATATTTTTCGGACAAAATTGTCACGAGACCTGACATCACGTGATATAAACACAAATTTAATTTTCACAACTAACCAAATCAGTTTTCCTGCTAAATTTAGCGCGACAATTGATGTCACGTGGCCTATGTACCATCACAATCAATATGAGTGCGAACACCGCTCCGCGTGGCCCGCGGTACTATCAGTGCCCCCTGGCGATTGCTCTTTGAAGCATCAGTGCACCTTGCAATCGAGACATATCGTCTCTAGCGACCGCCGCGCCACTCCGCACTTCCTGCGTCTGCTGGCAAAAAACGGTCGGCGAAACTGCGAAACTGTTCACCAATGACGAAGCGCATTTTTCGCTGGCAATGTGGGCCAGGAGCAATTACTTGTATAAATATTTTTAGCGTCATTTTTTTTATTAGGAAGTTTTAGTAGATTATTCCCATGACTCCGATAACAATACCCGATACTTCGCCGACGCCTTTAAGCCGGCATCATATTGTTATCGGAGGTATCAAAACAATCAACTAAGACTGCCGATTATTTACTTCGCGTGAGTTTTGCGAGAGCAAAGGACCACCAATGAGCACAGGCAAGAAGTTAGCGCGGTGCGAGCGTGGGTCAAAAAGTCAAAGTCAAATTTGTCGTTAGTTGTTTATATAGCAGGAGGTTAGTCTGCCAGAACATGGCGACATTGTTACCCACTGTAGATAAGTAATTTAGCCAGTGCAGTACGACTGCCAGCCTGGGTGTTTTAACGTGTACCACGCAGTGGTGATACACGAGTGCAGCGAGCGTGGGTAATACCCGTCATCATAGAAAACAGCGCGATAAAAACGACGAGGACGAAGACACACACGGGACGTCCCTCGTGGTTTTTTTCGCGCTGCTTTTTTCGCTAGCAGACGACCCGGAAGTGCAGAAGGGTGCGGCGATCGCTAGAGACGACATGTCTCGACCGCAAGGCGCACTGATGCTTCAAAGAGCAACCGCCAGAGGGCACTCATAGTACCGCGGGCCACGAGGAGCGGTGTTCGCACTCATATTGATCGTGATAGTACCGCAAGTTTCCCCGCTACATTTGGCGGGGTAATTCACGTCACGTGACCGAAACCTTAGTTTTCCCTCTAAATTAAGCTGGGAAATCGACGCCACCTCGTAACTTAAACAATTCAGTATCCACAATACGTCTAGCAGAAAACAATTGGCGTCACATAATTTGCATACTGTCGGCGTCTCCGCTACATTTAGCGAAATAAATTGATAATAAAAATAGTGCCACGTGCGTGGCGAAGTTGGCAACGCACGCGGCTGCAACGCCGGAGGACTGGGGTTCGAACCCTGCTCGGCCCGGATGTTTCTTTTGTAAATTCTTACGCTTCTGGAAAGTTCCGAGCCCATTCTCGGTTGTCATCGAGTGTTCTGATTTGAAACCTTCCTGAAATAGCCGCGTGTGTAAAATCACCGGTAACGCGCTGTTTCGGGGAAAGTCGCCATTCCGTCTTCGACACAAGATATGGTAGCTTTCACTTGAAGTTTGTAGGCACACGTTTGCCTCATTCAAAGTTTATATTTAATCTCACATTCATCTTCTATTTCTATTGGTGTCAAGATAACTCTCCTTCACTCCTCGAAACAACTGTTTAATGTCTTCTAAACAAATTTAAGCGATCGCTTCTTAAATATTGCAATTTATGCGATATGAGACTTTCGATATATAGGTTGCTGCTAATTTTCTTACAATTGGAAAGCTATCAGCTTCATCACTGAAGCAGAAACAAAACAAAACTCGTTTAAACTGCACCACCTTTGGAGTACTGCACGACGTATCATTGATGCCAGACGCTGAAGACAACATGTTTGCTACAAGCGTTCCAGCCGAATAACTACCTCTAATGGACCGGAGCCCGCAAAAACCTTTCGACAGATGCGTATCGAGAAAATCAATAAACGCTGTCGAGATACGGCTTGTGTCCACCCCGGATGCGAAAGAAAGTCGTCAACTCTATTAAGGAAATCCGCCGTCGTGAATTAATTAGGCGCTCGCCTGTCGCAAGCAATCGACTTGTCTGACGGATCCAAACGAATGGGTGACTTCCGATGTCGTGCCCAGATTTTTCTAAGAGTCGCTTATGTTTTTCTCTTTCTTCTTTTTAATTATAAAAAGCATAATGTGAACATGTGGATTCAAATCGAGGGAGTCATGTCTAAAACGCTGATGATTTTATTTGGATCCCATTACGTTGTGATTCGCGTGTTAACTACAGTTAGTTTCGTTTATAAACGATCAGGCCATTTAGAATGGAATTACTTCCCTGCGGTGTGCACACAATGGGCATATTAAAAACTATACGGCATATAAAAAGATAGAGATTCGGTATATGTGGACTCAAAATTAACACGGTATATTAGTTTCGAATTTTCAAATACGCCATCTTATTCGATAGCACGCACATCGGTTCTTCCAAGATATAATTCGAGCTGCACACACGGAGCGATAGACAAAACGCTCGCAATTATATGTCAAAATGTAAATATAAATCTTTTTGACAAGGATAATTTAATTACAAATGTGCAGTTACACTTTTAACGGAAGACTATATAAATACCAAAACAAAAATAGAACTAGAAGTTTTTGGTAATCTTCAAATAGTACCTTTCCAAATACATATTGCGATTTCCGTAGTTTGACATATTGGAACTCCTGGAGCAAAGAAGAAAATAAAAATGTTACGATAGCTAATCACCTAAATAAAAAGAAAGTAGCTTTATAAATACAATTTGTTTCGTGTATAATACGGTAGCTACAATAAAAAAAACTTGTGTATAAGTTAACATAATTAATATGAACAAAAGTTGAATAAAACATTCTAGAGGTCACTGAGAAGTTAAGAAACGCCAGGCGCGACTTAATATGATCGCGCTTCACGCTTCGTGATTATTTCTTCGGTGTTCTAATCACCTCATTCCGCACTCTGATTGGCTGCGGAGCCGATAATTGAGATGTCCGGGACCCGCGTCGCCCCGCGTTTGTTAAGTTGTCGGTGACAATACACCGACACACACTGTTTTACAAACGAGACCGCGTTCGCCCACACCGGGTGTGGGGCACAGCGCGTGCGCAGAAAGCAGGTTCGCGTGAGGCCAACCTTCTGCGCATGCGCAGTGCCGACGGCAGCGCCACCGCTGTGGCGTGACGTCAGAGAGCTGGGCTGGTGTAAGTACTAGTGTGCCTGGAGCGCGTCTCCGACTGTGTTTAGCGTCCTATCCTGCCCATACATCGAAAGTGGTCGCGAAGGGGCAACAAATGACATCACGGAAGCCAGAGCGTCATGCTGTCAGAAGTCGCGATCCTGGCGGTTGGTCGTGGAAACGCTGTGAAAAGCACGAATGAACGAGAGTGTCGCTGTGGTCGCGGCGTCCCAACTTCCGGCTGTTGAAGTTTCCGTGGACTGTCACACCCAGTGTTGCCATATTAGCGATTTTGTCGCTAGATTTAGCGATTTTCTGTACGTTTAGCGACGGATTTTCTTAATTTAGCGGCTAGCGACTTTTTTAGCGACTTTGGTGTTCAACCGTAATCTTGTTATTTTGAACAATTTTAGAAATGCTCGCGGGCTAAACCCGTTTGCTTCTCTAGCCGAGTTCCGCAACAGCTCCGCAACAGGATGGCTCCCGCGATGGAAAATGCCATCCTGACTATAAGAACAGGCTTCAAAAGGCACCCAAAGACGTGTTTCGACTACGAACTTCCAGAAGAAGTTGTTCGGCGAATCGGCACAGCTGAAGCCTACAAAGCTGGCAACGAACCGTCGACATCGGCAGATTTAGGTGACTTGAGTGCAGTCACCATCGAGGAAGAACTCTTCTTCTTCTAGACTGTTCCGTTGAACTGTTCTTAAAGACAAAGCAGTCATTATTTCCGTGTTAAAATTAACAAGTACCCGTTTCTTATTCGTACTTTCGTACTTACCGCCTAGTCGTTTCCCAAATGAAACATTACAAATAAAAACCGTCCTAGTTGTTTTTCAGTGTAAGTTTAACCTCTCAAAATACCTGAGAAATGATTATTTGAGGTTTCCTTACTTTATAAGGGTTTAATAAGCTTTTGCAATTCAGCGAATATTTTAGCGACTTCCTGGCGAATCTAGCGACTGTTTAGTGACTTTCTGGTCTCAATTTAGCGGCGCGCGCAAAAAAAGATGGCAACACTGGTCACACCAGAGAGCGACCTGCAGCAGAACAGGCGTCTGCCAGGCATCCACCACCGCTGCTGGAACACCGCCAGGATCGCGACCGGCGACAGCATGACACTTTTATGACGTCATCAGGCGGAAATCAAGAAAACCGCTTTTTTGAACTCGGTAAACACACCAGTCGGAGACGCGTTCCAGGCACCGTAATAGTACGTGGAGACTCGAAAGCAACGAAGCTTTCGTTATATTTTTTTGGAACAATTGTCGCATGGTCGCCCTAGAATTGTTATCGCGTGCAAGACAAATCAACTACAAAACACTGCTTAACTATCGCGGCCGGTCAACATCTTGATCACAGGTTTGACTTGCAGCAAACAGGGCGAACCGTATAACCTCCACGCACATTGCGAAAAAGGATGATTATTTTATTATTTACTCACATAAACTAATACGGAAGAAATGCACACCGCGACTGTAGCTATAGTTGCTTCATTGTAACAAATGAGATCAGAATTAATCTTTGCAGGTGAATTTATACGACAAACTTAACTGTTCGTTGTGCAAAAAGCAAGCAAAAGAAACTAACAAGTTAAATTGATAGAGAGACTAGTGACGGGTGTGACTTGATTAATTCCATGCAATTTACGGACGGTTACAAGCACGTACGAAACTGAAAATATGTCAGTAGAATTCTCAGTAGGCTCATAAAGGGCTATCAAAACCCCACGAAGTGGTGCCCATAAGCATTGTAAAAACAATTCCTTAATTGCCTTCAATTAATATTCCATTTCCGGGGCTGTTAATACGCTCCCCAATGGTACACCAACTGTCCCCACTGCGCGGCGCCGAAAATGGCAAAGGGCGACGTCGCCGGCGATCTTCGGTTCGCTAGGTCGCTAGGTGTTACATCGCAGCGTCGCTCCCTTCCACCAGCCAATCCAGTGCGGCCTCCGTTGCTACGCGCCCTGTCGCCAAGCCTCTCAAAGTATGCACACCGCCGCCATCTGTCGGCGATTGCAGAAGGTACTTCCTTTTTAGCCAGTTTCCATAGCCAGTGAGGCTGCGTGGGCCCCATCCCGTGGCGACGTTGCGAACTCTCTACACGTGTGCTCCAAACCAGTCCATGGTCAGCGCACGTACCGGGGCACCAATGTTAACGCATTGAAAAGTGCAGGGTCATGGTGCATTCAATGTGCGTAGTGATTGCTTTAGCCGGGGATGGCAGACGGTCAAAAACGACGAGCATCGCGACGATGCACTCTGGGGCGTGCTTCAGCGTCTCCTTCAGAGCGTAGCGCTATAAAACTTCTGCAGCAAGGTTGCATACCGTCTCTCATTCATCTCTGTCGGCCCACGCGGCCAGCTCGGTAGAAGTACATAAACCCTAGAAAAAGGATGAGAGTTCAATTGCCCTTATCTACAAACTTCTATAATGCGCGCAATGCAGTATTTCAGGAGCGATCGTTTAAATTTTTTAGAAGGCATCAAAACGGTCGTTTCGGGCAGTGAAGAACAAATATTTTTTATTATTTTTTCCGTTCACTGTAAGAGAAAAGCTGACTTGGTACAAAAAGTCACGTGACATAAATTGTCCCGCTAAATTTAGCGGTAAACTAGATTGTTGTCATAGGTGACGTGGCGTCAGGTCAAGTGACATCAAGTTTCTCGCTAAATTTAGTGGACATATTGAATCAAGATATGGGACGTGAATTCAGGTTACGCGGCATCGATTCCGCCCCCCTCTCCTCCTCTAAATTTAGCGGGAATACTGAATGGGTGTATAGGTGGCGTGACGTCAATCTTCCCGATAAATTTAGTAGGTCACGTGACATCGATTTTTCCGCTTAATTTAGATAGAGAACTTGTGAATCTGGTTTGTAGGTCCCGTGCCGTCAATTTTCCCGCTAAATTTAGCGGAAATGCTAGGACAGAAGGACGGACGGACAAAATATTGGGATTGGGGTTTCCTTTAAAAGCATTTCATGCTTTAAAAGTATCCAGGGTGGTCCAGTTGCGCCATATGCGTGATTTTGATCAATTCCCGCTTGCCTGCGCCGATGCTACGCTAGGAAATATTGCGCCAAACTTCGCCACGCGAACAAACCTGCGACGGAAATTTTTGTAGAGTTTTTGTTTTAGTCTGGCAACTCTGGGAATCCAGTGTGGTTTGGCAATCACTAATCCAACCCGGGTTTTGTTTCACAGGTTTCGCATCAATTTAACCGACATTCCTAACGCAGCGCAGTTTTAATTAGTTGCATTCCGAAGCGCACTACTGAACATTAGCAAGCACAAGTAATTCTTTATTTTTTGCGCGCTCATGTTGACAAATGTGACACGGTTCCATAGGAATGTGCTCGCACATGGTTCCGATATCGTTAACATGCTCGGTCTGGACTGCTTGGTTACGAATTGTTGCCTTTTTTCATGTCAAAGAATGTGAATCCTTGATCGCACTATTCGCAACATGTCCATACATAAGGGAAACACAAAATATTTTTTATTGATTACTTGTTAGTTTCACGCAA
This sequence comes from Ixodes ricinus, assembly GCA_037355805.1. NCBI lineage: Eukaryota > Metazoa > Arthropoda > Arachnida > Ixodida > Ixodidae > Ixodes > Ixodes ricinus. The sequence goes on from JAZHYW010009144.1 coordinate 85,569, forward strand.
GAAGATTATACAGTGCCACCTTACTTTTCTATCTAGAGCGTAAGTCTCGAAACCGCGGACCGCGGAGGCGTACCGTCCGACCCACAGACGGCATCGGTCTTTCCAGTGATGCCCGGCCCGCGGCCCACTCTTACAAAGGCAAAAATAAAAAAGCGTAAAAATAAACGTGGCGTTGCGAAGCGCTTTCAAAGCGAAGATATAAAAAGAGTGAGAAAATCTGCCTCGAAACTTGGGTTCTCTCGCCATACTATGCGGAGGCAAGTTCGTCCGCTTCTTGTGCAGGGAGTAGCGGTGACGCCAGAACGCCGAGCCCTGATTGGCTGATCGCAACCCCCAATCTGAGCGTCGTCTGCTCCTTTGCAACGTCGTCGTCCGTCCGTCTTCTTACCTTTCCTGCGGCTTTTGAAAGTGCAGGCGCCAGAAGCCAGATTCACGAAATGATCTTACGCCAAAAATATGCGTAAGACAGAACTTAAAAACAAACTCGTATTCACGAAACAAAATTTTCGTAAGTTTTGCGCAGGTTACGACGAAATCCTACGACAGCTCCGAAGCTGTCTTATGCACCTCTTACGATCAAATCAGCATGGCCGACAGCGTCGCGGTCGCGACGACCAATGGACGTTTATATTTCTACGTGCGCTTCTCACGCGTCCCGACTTCAAGCAGCAAGAAAAAAGTAAAAGCACGCGACTTGACACAGACCACGACGAACAAGAACGCTGGATCCACAAACACCCGGGAGAAGCTCCAAAGGCCACGATTCCACCGACATCGACCAAGCGAGCTCGGCAGATAGGCCTAGCAGGCACTCCGACTCGGCGACCGTCTGCCCACGACCGGCTGGCGTGCTGAATGGAATATGCCCGCGCGACCCTTGTGAACCCTTCCCGTATTATACTGTCGATCGCTGACCTCAAATTTTAGATTAAGAGGTCAATCCCTTCCTCTTGTCATCTCCTTGTTTTCCGAGGCGACGGTGACTCTCGGCGGTGAAAAACGGTGGATCTCCGACAGACGCAGGAAAGGTAAAGCAGCCATCGCTTTGACTACCAGACGTAAAGCAGACGACGTTAACTGCGCCAAACTCCGCCGATGCCGTTAAAGAGTGAGGAGTCTCGCCGCATCACGAAAGGAGGGAAAACGTATTTCGGAGGGAACTTGCGGACACTAACACGCTCGCTTTCGGTTTTCAGCAAACAAACCTCGGCGCTCTCGGGACACCTCGCCAGTGAGTCCTTTGACTTCCCTCCTTGATGCGCGTCTGCTAGTTGTTCGACAAAAACAACGAACCGCTCGAGTTATTTCGTCTGCCCTCTCTGAAAGGCGAAGTCGAGCTCGCTCGTGAAAGACCTGGCACTTCCGAAAGTCGCAGGAAAGGTAAGACAGACGAGACGACGTTGCGAGCAGACATGTTGCAAAGGAGCAGACGACGCTCAGATAGGGGACCGCGATCAGCCAATCAGGGCTCGGCGTTCTGACGTCACCGCTACTTCCTTTCTCATGCGCAGAAGACGAAAAATGAGCCCACTTGCGAGGGGTATTGTACGCTGCCATCACCAGTATTACTATATTCGCAGTTCCCTGTTTCATATCTGTGTAACGTTTGATCTTTGTCATAACTCTTGCATATTCTCAGCATCAGATGTAGCATTCTAATTAGTCTTCTTTACTGAGTTAATATATAATGTACTTTGATTTATGGCTGGTGAGTTCTTTGGGTCACAATTAATTTTATAATATCATAATTACTTAACATATTGCATTTAAAAACAAAGTGTACATGCATTCACCCACCTTACATATATCTTCAGGGTATTTAGTTTTCTCTTTTTTATTTTTCTATTTAAATGCCTATTTAAGCTTATTTATTTAGTATTTTTTTATCTAAGTAATCCTATTTATTTTCCGACCCTGGAGACTGCAACAGGTCCCCAATTCGGCCCCGTCCGCTGAAAGGCGTTCGGAGACACGCCTAATCTACCGTGTATGCAAATGGCGTAATTAGGCTCTTTAAATCGACCGGCAAAATTCGGTTTCTTAACTCATCGCGCTACGATTCTCGGCAGCGTTGCCCACAGATGCTCCATTCCTTCTATAAAATTTGCAGAAGAGCGAACTTACTCTGAGAAAAAGGTAAAAACAGAAAAAGTCATAACTTCTATGGAAACGCAGTGAAACCACCGGTCTTCAAACAATAGGGCGCCCTATTGATTGAAGACCGATGGCTTCGCTGGGTTGCCCTAGGCGCTAAGGCTTTTTCTTCCTTTACTTTTTCCTCAGGTAAGTTCATTCTTTGCAATTTCATAAAATAATCCACCACGTGTGGGCAACGCTGCACAAAATCGTAGCGCGATAGGTTAAGAAACCGAATTTTGCGGTCAATTTCCAAGAGCCTGGCGCTATTTGAGGCACCCGACTTGATAGTCAAATTGGATGCTCTTCAACGACTACTCAGTGGTTATAGTTAGCACGCTCACATCAGTCCTACTAACCTTTGTCTACTAGTACTAATGGAAACAAAACAAGACTTTGACTAAGTTTATGGTACAGCTTCACAGCAGTCGACGGCCAATTTGACTATAGCCTGTGACAGGTTAAGGGTTCAGGGGAAGCTCCCCCCACCTCTATCTTAGTTCAGAAGAGCGAACGCTAGAGAGGAGGTCGCCTCCTCGCCAGCGTTCGCTCTACTAAGTGGAAGGATAGTAGAGTATAACTGCCAACTCTGAGTTTTCAATGAGCATCCCGTAACCGATCACATGAATGCATGCCGGCATCACTAATAGGAAACTGCACCTAATCACTCCAAACTTCGTAGCGGTGCTCCAAAGCGTATCCAAAACGCAATTTTTTCATACAAGGGTGCTCCATAACGAGAGTTTTTCTGCTCCAAATATTGCTCCAAACTCAAAACTGGCTGGACCACCACTGAGTATGAGAGTTCGCTTGCCTGTAGAGTAGAGAGACGCCAAATCACGGCGAACAATTGAATTGAAGTTTTAATTTCTATATTCAAAGAAGGAACCCAGCAAATGACAAAGTTACGAATAGAGTTCGGACCTTAAAAGTGGGATGTGCTTAGGAACGAGGATGGCGTGTAATTCGCCATTATAATTGTCCATGCGCGCATAGTTCTTTTTTTCTTTTCTTTTACTAAGCTTTTTTTTTTGTTTTGACTTTGGTGGATCTTCCCTTGTTCGCCTCAATTGACTGTCTGCTCGTTCTGCAGGAAAATAAACTCGTAGATTTTTGTTTTAAGAGCTCACTGTTCTCACATTTCCACTCAAAGTTCATTCTTGGCGGCATTTGTTCGACAGCGCCTTAAACTATATTTCTAGAGGTTCCTATGATAAATTCTGCCGTCTTTTGCTGCAAAGAAGAAGCAGGTTCGTTTGCATTTCTTAAAGAAATGTGGTACCTCTTGGAATCTTTGTTTCATGTTGCTTACGTGTTAGAAGTTTTAAGCAGAAAATGTTTATATCTCTTCGTCAAGTGATCACAAAAATATCAAAAACTATTGCACTTAGTTTTATAATCCGCACGTTTTTAATGTCGCTTTCGTAAATATTTTGCAAATGTGCGCGTGATGATGACCAGAGTTAATACATCTTCCTGCTTTTTAAAAGCCGAACGTAGTAAAACTCTGCTTGTGCAACTCGTTACGTGAAATTGCGGTTCCGGAATTTCCTTTACGGATAGAATTTATTACGACAACGGACGCGAAAACCAGTGTTTATCGCTACTGCCATAAATATGGCCATAGAAAATCTCCATAATAACTTGTTCCTATTTTTTGTTTTGTTATACAGGACAGACATTGGTACCCTTTATCACCTCTCCCAATATTTCCCAGATTAGATGATTCAAAATTTTTTAATTTTGATTCATTACGCTTCGAATAATTGAGCACCTCTTTTTCAGCTTCAATAAAAAAAAGGCTTAACGTTTTTTATCTTCTTAATTATTTTACTTCTTATTATAGTACTCGTTTCCTCTTTCTTTACTGCATACACGCATGACTTAAACAGGGTCCACACCTCGCAGAGTCGTCTCGTAAACTCTCTGCTTAATTTTTGCGTCGTTCATTCTCAAGCCGCATAAAACGTGCTTTCCCTTTTTAAACTTGGTCTTTTCCACTTAGAGCCAGATATTTGAGGGCAGATTTCAAAGGGTAGTTTTACGAGGCCGCGCGCAATACCGAAGCGAGGTTGGGGCGGCCGCGACCACGGACGTCGGGTAATTTTGAAAGCTCTCGTTGTCCTCTTTGCACACTCGTGCGCAGTGTTCTCTTTGCTGTTTATGACCGCCAGAAACTCCGGCACGGTGCGCGGAAGAGGGGCTTCGCCTTTTTAATGAATCCCACCGCCGGATTCGCATCTGGGGGCAAAGTTGAGGGCCGTTTTATGCGCGCGCATTCGGTGTCCGCCATCTTGGTAGGGGACCGCTCGCCATGAGAGCAGCCTCGCCTGCAGGCTCCGGAGTGGGAACATTAAAGAGGGCGACCCGCTCGTCATTCATGCGAGGGATGACAGCAACGTCCCCTCTTTCGACTGGTTTAATCAGCGGACGACGAAGGTGAAAGAAAAATGCTCCGTAATAAAAGAAAATGACGTGCGGTTCACCCTTCTTATACCGAACCCGTGAGTTTTTGTTACAAATGTTAGGCTACAAGAAGTGTGTGGACAACACTTTCAAGGGCTTCAAGCTTTCGTTGGTAAATAAATAACAAGCTATATACGATATGAAATGTTACAAGCTTGTTGTTATTTTGTTTACTTAGTCTGAATGGCCAGCAAATACGGACGACAATGAAAGATAAGAACTACCTTATTTCAAATGAAACGCGTCGTTTTTGTATTTTGTGACTTGTTTACTTATTAAACTTTTTGGGGAGTTATATCAAGAAATTAGGCATTTAATAAATAGTTATATTGTTTTTGGAAGAAACATGAAGGGCAGTTTGTCATGTGTTGAGTTAGATTTTCACATGTACTAAAAAACTTGGGCCTATGAACAAAGCAGCAGAGTGCTGGCTGTCGTTAGTAAATATAATCCCAGTTTCATGCAAGAATACAGTGACTACATGCGTCATCAACACCTGCATGAGTGTTACCGTGATTTATATTTCTATGCTTGCGCTACTATACTACTTCCGATAAATGCTCTGAACTGTTTGCTCCTGTTTCATCATGTACTGTTTAGTGTCTGCATGGAAACTATTATGTACATAACGCATTTATCCTACAAATATTTGCACCACTCAAAAGTTAGTTGTCTAAAAACATACTGATTTTTCGATGTTCCCTGTTGCGTGTACCTTCTAGTGTGCTTGCTTCATTTTAAGCGCTACAAATTGTTTGCTGAAGTAATTTTACAGCGTAAGTTAAATTGATCGAACAGACCAACTGCTGTGCACAATTTTATTTTAGCTCACAACGAACGTTCGTGCTAATAAAAATTCGCTTTTACAGAAGGTAAATTTATACGCGCTTTCTTAGCCCCAGCGCCATGCCGCTGCACCCAACCGTCCACACCTGTGACGTCACAAGAAGAACGCTCAGCTCCTTCAGTCTGGGAGCTGTTTGTGTGAACGTGGGCTAAATTCTAAATCCCATAGAGAGCAAGAGCGGCGCTTGTCGGAAGCCGCTGCCAAACTGTAATTATATCTGCGTTATATGGGTGTAAAATAAAACAAAAGCATAAAAGTCATTTTCGACTATATATACACACCCTGTCTACAACCAAGGCCGCGTTTGCCCACGCCGGGGTTGCACGGCACTGCGCTTGCGCAGAAACCAGATTTGCGTGAGGCAAAGCTTCTGCGCACGCTATGGATGGATGAATGGATGAGGCCGAACCCTTTGGATCGGGTGGCAACTTGCGCCACCTAGCCAGTGTTTTTTCTTCTTTTTCTATCAATTAATTAACATAGAGTTACATATTTAGAGATGCGCAGTGTCGACAGTAGCGCCACCGCAGTGGACTAACGTAAGAGAAACGAGTTGGTCCGTAGTCACTGACGGCTTAAATAAAAGTAGGGCACGGCGAGTCCCGTGCACTGTATTGTATCTTCGCAGCCAATCACACTGCGGCATCAGCTAATAAGAACGCCGAGAAGCCATTAGGGATTCAAGCAGCATGATATCATTACAGACCACGCCCATGGTTTCTTACGCTGACACCGACTATAAAAGAGCGAGCAGTGCAAAAGCAATGTTCGGAAAAGCCGAAAAAGGGGGAGAGGGGGGGGCGCTTTCCGGCTTTCCGGGCATTTTTTTTTCTTCTTCTCCCGTTTTTTTTTTTTCTTTTTGTAGACGGGTTACGTGAATGCCGGAAAGAGTCGACCTCCTAGAGCCCGAAAGTGCGGTAATAAAGTTGAATGAAATGTAGGAGCGCCGTGGCGATCAAGCCGAGGGTTCTACGACGATATTACGATCCGAAGCGTGGTACGCTTCCAACCGAAGGAAAGAGGCAGTCAACCACGCTCACACGAGCAAACAAGCGTGAGCCGACGGTAAAAATTACTAGGAGGATTAGTACCCTTTCTGGTCGCAAGGGAGAGCCAGCGGCCCTTTTCTGCGGGTGCGGCGCGCAGAGCGGACGGGCGGGCGTCTGGCAACAACGAGCCCCCCCCCCCTCCTCCCCTTTCTCCCCGACCCCGTTATTCATATGCCTTTATGCATGGACATTGTTTTCCGAGTCACAGATTGAAACGGTCGCTGCTTCGCTCCCCGTCGACTGGCGTCTGTCAAATATGCAAATTAGCCCGGAGAGCTAGCCGCACTTACAAGTACCGGGCCCAGGGGAAGAGCCGATGTCGATGCTGATGTGATGTCCAAAGTGAGCCGAGGCACACGGCTCAAATGAGACTTTCTGCGAAGGAGATGTACGCGGTCTTAGATTGTTATCGCGCGGCGGCCGGATATTTTATGGGTGCACATGGGGTTACTGCCGCTGGTTGGAATCTATGAACGTGTGCACGGTCGAAGAAACACTGCGCCCCCTCCGGATTTAAATATATCGCCGGTCTGAGCTAGATTCCGCTCGGTCGCTCCCGAGTGAAAACTCGTTGGGACCCGGCTTGTTCCGAGTAGCTGGATGAGGCTGGCGTCTGTCGTTTTCCACCGTTGCTAGAGGGTGCAATATCTTTATGCTTCCCGCGGATGCGCCGCTTGGGGAGTATGTAGACGACTATGCAGGCTCAATATTACACAAGGTATCTGGAAAGACAGCGGGAGAGATGGGGAATCTGTGACACTAGTGCAGGGAGAGACGCTGCTTCTTTGATTAGAACATAGAACATAGCTTTATTTTTCATTTCAACAATACAAAAATACAGATAACGAGCCGGTATAAGCCTCAAGGGCTTGTGTACCTAGCTCGGCAGGTGGCGAAAACACAGTGTAATTCAAAATGAAAAGGTCTATTTAGCCTCAAAAAAAAACACCATTCAGAAAAATACTGACAAGGAATACACACATATATATACACACCAATATATATAGAGGACATACCGTTACTTGGCACGTAATACAGGAGGTCGGAAAATGTCAAATCACTGATCTAGGTTTCGGAGTGCTTTTTTAAGTTTATTTTTAGATTTTATAGAAAACAATGATTCTGGCAGGTTGTTGAAAATATGTGGTACATAATACATTCGAGTACGCTCGCCGTATTTTGTTCTAATTCGCGGTACATCAAAACGAAGTGAAGGTCTCATAGGTCGCGGCTGCAGATATGGAGCTTTAAACATAGAATTCCAGAAGTGCCGGAGAACGACTGTTTCTTTAAAAAGCCCCTCAAAAGACGATAGTTGAAGTTCACGAAATATACATGTATCAAGTAAGATATCTGGCTTATCAAACGCAACACTTTTCAAAATACCTTTTAATAAAGAATTTGCCCTGGCGCGCCAAAAAAGGGAGCAACCAGAAAAAATTGTTATACCGTAACGTAAATAACTGTATGCCAAAGCTTGTGTTATCATCTTTCTAACAGAACAGGGCAAGAACATTTTGACATTGTAAAGACAACAGGACACGCTTCTTAGTCGCTTACATAAGTATGTCATATGAGTGCACCACGATAAGTCACTGTCAAAATAAATTCCCAGGTATTTTACCGTTTTCACATACTGCAGACGTTCGCAACTACAGGAACTACAGGTGGAAGTATGCAGCGCTACAGTATCCGATAGTTCTACCTGCTTGAGCGGGTGCCTAAAACAAACAAGTTTTGTTTTTGACGCATTCACTTTGATTAAGTTAGAAGAAAACCAATCCATTGTGGAAAAACGATCTTTCTGAAGTTTCCGAACGGCAACGTGGTAATCTGCGTCACATGACATCAAAACTGTGTCGTCTGCATATTGATATATTTTACACTCCGATATAACATTAGGAAGATCATTTACATAAAGGTTAAACAACAAAGGCGATAAAACGGACCCTTGCGCACCCCGGCAGTCAGAAAGGTTTTATTCATTACATTACATCTGCACCTCCCCCCGGTGCTGTATTGTCGGGTGCCGTTCTGTCATGTGCTTTCTATAGTGTTCCGAAACAAACTTTTGGCAAGCTTAAAAGAGATATAAGAAGCCAATTGAGAATTCGATGAGAATCCAATCGGAATGCCAAGTAAACGCCGTCAACGGTTGTGACAACCGTCTCCAATTCTCTGGTAAACTGCAGCAGACAGCAACACCCAGCTTTCGTGGTACTTCAGCTGACGTCTATCTGAACCCTTTCTTTCGATGGTTATTTTTCTTGTTGACAGGGGGCAATAAAGCAAATATTGGTGAGTTTCGCCTAAATATTGCACAACCAGAAAACTAAACATATACGTAGCAAACTTTTTGTCTTTTTCGTAAGTTATATTTTGTTTAAAATGATCGAATTGTTTTACCGGTTCGATACATCGATCACTTCCTACGTTTTTGTATAGGCGTAGATGGCTTAAGTGATAACGAAGGGCCTATTAAAAAAATAAGTAAAAACGTCGGCGCATTTTTGTTTGAAATTTACTTTGTGAGTGACGATGATGGATAAAACTTTCGGTTTTACTCAAAGGAGTCACTTTCTCTGACTCGGATCTCTAGCGTTTCTTTTTCTTTGTCGAGTTTTAACACATGATGCATTTTATCAGCCATATTCTATGAGAAGACCATCACGAGGAACTGGCAAAAAGAACCGCCATGAAGGACTTTGTCGTCACGGTCACGCCAGAGTCCTTGGTGACGTCACGCCAAGACGCCATGGTGTCGCATGACGTTTTGAAGTCACGTGACCTCACTCTGCCTCGTGACGTTATGACTTCATGGCTTTATGTGAAGTCAGAGAGTCACGTTACGTCACGTGACCTCGTGACGTTACGTGAAACCATGAAGTCAAGTGATGTTAACTGGCTTGCGATTCGGTGACGCCTTGTGACGTCATTATAACACGTGACTTCGTGACGTCACGTGACACAATAAGTACGTGTGACGTCATAGTTTTTTACCCGATGACGTCACTTGATGTTACACTCACACATAGCATGTGCCCGAACCCTTCACAACGCATTCTGTGCTTTCTGGTATTTCTCAGCGTGATCAAGCTCGTGTGACACTTTTTCTAGTTCTTGAAGGATTGCCAGCAAGTGATGGTTGAAGCAGAAAAGAGACATAAGGATGACGCAATTGCGCACTCGCCAAAGCTGATATTTTAATCTTGCCTTCCATTTTAATCAATGCCAAGTATGAACTGGTGAATTACTTCAAAGACATAAACAGTCGTGTTAATTCTTTTTTTAACTTGTTTCACTCGGTGACATGTCACCACTGCGACCAAACATAGAACATTATTTGACGATAATTCAGCAATTTAGTTTACTTGCGTAGCAGCTTACTGCTATTTGGAGCACCCTCCATCATTGACACCTCACTCTTTGAGTTGTAAATTTCGAGGTTGGTTCGCACTGAGCGATCAATGTAAACATGCCAGCAACACGACCATTAGGAAAGAGAGGCACATGAAAGTAAAATCAATGGGATTTTAGGCAATATGTTTTTTGAATGAAGAAACTTTAAGTTTTAGCATATGAGCACCGAAACTGAGGTCAACAAAGAAAACGTCTATGAGGCACAGAGCTCTGAAAGATATTTTTGTAAATTTTAAAAGCAACAGTGATCCATCAAATTCCTCTTTCTTTCGACTCTGCCGCCTTTAGCCTCGCAGCACGCGTCGTCAACTTTTCAGGTTTTTTTTTTCTTGTTTTATACACAAAACAAATCCAACAACCCTAATGCGGGAACACGAGGTGCCCCATGGCGTGTAGTTCCGACCACTTAATATGTTTCTAAAAACTCTGCATTTTTAATCTTGGCACGGAACACCACGAACTTGTTTTGTATAAGCTTTACATTTTTCTTTCCCCTCTCCGTAAAATGCTTCGAAAGAGCTTGCTTGCACTCTTTGCCCCTCTGTCCCCCTTCCGACGGGGACTTTTGATTCATTACTGCCGTTTGTAAAAGCGCGCGCGGCTTCGATGGTGGCGGCACGGCGGGCTGCCGGCCTGAAAAATCTCGCGACTCCCACACTGCGGTGTACTACGCCATGGTGTACCAGTACACCATGCTCCCACCGCTTCTGCGCTCCCCAGTCAGCTCCGTTCTCCTCCGCGTCGGGTTTTGCATCGCGCACACCGGAAGTCGGTATCCGTGGCGCCCCCTGCCGCGAGCAACCCCAACTCCAAGTAGGGCGCCATTTTTTTTTCTACTTGCATATATCGGTGGTACGCATCGAAAGGCCGTCGCACGCTTGGAAGGCATCGGGCAGTCGGATGCCACGATCTAGCTCGGCACGTGCCCATTGTGTCGCTGCCCATGCGCCCTGCCCGAAAACCCAACCCGCGAGGCTTTTTTAGCCACCCGTTGGAGTGGGCGAAGGCGGGAACAAAACGGGACCAAAACACGGAGGGAAAACGCGAAAACGAAACCAAACGGCACCGTGTCGTCTGCTAATGGGGCGTCGTGTCGTCTGCTGCAGTGCGTGGCGTTCGTCTGCTTGTTCGAGCGGGCCAAGGGTGCGAGCCCGTGCGCGTTGTATCGGGGTTCGAATCGCGGTGAGCAAGCGCGAGGGTCGACTTCAATGGGACGACGTTCTTAAAGAGCGTTTGAACGAACGTCACGTCTAAAAGTCGTGATAATAAAAAGAGAGATAAAAAATGATGAGAACGGAAGAGCGGGTAATGGCTGCCTCGGGTGCTGCGAATTAGATCTATGGAGTCCAGAATGACAGCGTCCGTTTTAAATGGTCTGAAACGAATGGGTTCACAGAGGAATGGGAAACTGGTAACCCCTACCCTTGTTCTCGATTGGCTTTCCGTAACTTTTCGCCGGGCCATTTCTTTTTATCGTTTTCTTTTCGTTTTTTTCCTCTATGTATGTTGATTTTGTTAGGCGTGCATTTTGGGCACATAGTAATTCACTTATTTCGGGTAAAACTTGTTTCTTCGAAAACTACGCATCACAAAAAATATGGTTGGTGCCATATCATTCACCGCCATGAAGTCAGTGTAACGAGGTACAGGCAGTATAGAATGACTAGCTAGTTTTAAATCCGATAGCATTTTTCTACCTCAAGATTGGTTCAACACATTATTAGACACACCTTAACTAGTAACAAAAATTGCAGGTAAAAATAATCATTTTCGCATGGTTCTTAAATTTTGCATTCAAGATCTTTTCATTTATTCAAAAACTGCTGAGCTCTACTGGCAACGCTGAGAACGTGACGATAGATGGCAAGGTGGCACAAGCTAGGTGCCGCTAGCTACCGCCCCTTATAAAGTGTAATGCCATCATCATCCATCCATCCATTCATGTTGTAGTTTCGAGGCAGTACAACTTCTCACGACGGGTTACAAGAAGTTTGATGGTGTGAAATGAATGTTTGGGGAAGCTCACTTGACAAGAAAAACATACCTCCTCGACACATTGTGTTTTCTTTTGACTTCCTGCTTGACCCAAAAGTGTTACTCGTGACGTCACACCCCTAGAAAGCGGGGGAATTTCAGCTTTGGTTTTGGCATCCTCTTCGTTTTCCGTTTTCTTAAAAGCTATTTTGATCTTGGAATAATAATAATAATAATAATTTATTCAACAGGAAACCAGTAGCACAAATAAAGCGCATTCCGGGAAGAGTAAGGCTTGTGTATCCTAAAAATTTCCAAAACGGCCTCTTTAAACGGCTTTTCGAGCTACCCAAACCAACCTATCTATGCGGTCCCTTTAAAAAGTCCCAAATTCATTTAAGTTAATTGGTATAAGTCCAACATGTAGCTGAAAGCGTTTCCCCGCGAAATTTAGCGAGGAAATTACGTGCAACGCTTTCGTGTTACACTTCCTGTGGATATATTTTTTTTTTTGAGTGAAGCATTGTTATGTATGTACAGATACAAAAACTGCAGATTAATTCTTCAACTTTGTGATGCGGGGAGAATCTGGGTATGCTCTGTACTCCGTTTCACCATAACATGGCCAAGCGCGAATATTAGGGTCCTCTCGAGCCAATCGGAGCTCAGAAGCGCGCCTCAGCTCCTCACTGGAGGAGCGCACTCCAACGATACGTTGACACGCGCCTCTCTCATACGCGCTGATTGGCTCGCCGGGGTCGTAGTCTTCGCCGTTCGCCAAGTTATGCTGAGACGGGTTGTAGTAGGAACGTGACAATCGTAACTGAAACGGGATGCATTCAGTACCCTTTCCTTTGTTCCACAAATCGGCCGACATGGCCATGCCAGTTTTCGCTGCACACTTGGGAACGCATTGCCTCGTTTCCTCTCCCCTTCGGATTACGCCTCTTTCCAGCTTTCTGTTCTGCTTTTCTGGCTTTCCAGCTCGTTCAGCTTTCTGCTGTAGTTCAAAAACTACATTGCAGTTTTAAAGTGAGCCGTGTATCGGGCTTTCCCTCAAGTATTATATGCCTACAGGAAGCACGCTTTAAAGGATGCTCTGTTGGGGCAGTGTTTCCCTATCTGTGGGTCGTGATCTCAAGGAAAACGTAAAGCAGCTAAAACTTGAGCAAAACTGGCATATCATCAACGAAGTTGTCAGTTCATGAAAACAAAGCACAGGTCACAGGTCAACGTCGTGCCGGAACTAGGAGTCACGTTGTCCAAACTCTGGCTTTCGTTTTGAGCAACTCAGATGTACGAGACTAACGTTAGTCATTACGAACAGATTCCTGTTGGCATGCGTTTCGTGTGATGTTTCTAGCCCAGTGGAATCACTCTTACTATGACAGACTGTCAAATACATTTTCAGCATAAATGTTGTGTTTCGCTATGCGGAGCGCAAGTTCGCCTGCTCCTTTCGCAGGGTTTGTGGTGACGGTCAGAAATGCCGAGCTCTGATTGGCTCTGATTGAAGGAATAGTGGGTAGACCTCAAAGCAAGCTGCCTCGAGGTCTACCCCCCTATCACTCTATCGGAGCCAATCAGAGCTTGGCATTCCGATGTCACTACAACTTCTGCAAAAAAAGTAGACGGTCTTGCGCTGCCCATTCTTTCACTGGAAGTGAAACCT